>JANHGB010049542.1:0-39610 GCA_026283785.1 Coracopsis vasa
AGAGCATGAGGCTCAGAAAGTCCTTGGTCAGACTAAACATTACTGAGCAACAACTAAAAACATCAGTGTTATCAGCGCTGCTCCTAGGCTGAAAGTCAAAACCACAGCACTGCGCCAGCTACTAAGGAGGAGAAAAATGACTGCTACTGCTGAACCCAGGACATTAACTAATCCAATTAAGGGCTCCTGTGCTTTTTATTTTGCTGGTTTATTTATGTGGGTGGTAGGATTTCAGGAACTATAAAACATCCAAGTGAGGTGAGTTTGATTTGTTCTCATCTTTTCTGTCCCCTCCTACCATGTTAGGACCCAGCTGATCTTCACAAAGCAGTGTTGTCTTAGAAATACATCAGCAAGCTAGAAGCTAATCACTGACTTCAGATTCTTGATGGCTGATTTAATTGTAAATCTGGTTAAATCTGTGACTTTCTTGAGTATTCACAAAACTCAAAATGCTACCCAGCTTTTTTCTTCAAGTGCTTGGGCTTTTCCTCACAAAAGATCAAGGAAACCTTTGCCGAGATGGCTACAGGTAATGATAGCATTTTTTGAACCCAGCATTCTATGGTTAGAGCTCTCTGTCAGGAGATCTTGTGTGTAGAGCTGGTTTTCTTTCTAAAATGTTTAGTTTGTAAAGCCTGTTATGGCTTTCATGTAGCTGTCTTGCTTGGTTTGCTTAGGGATCAAATATAGAAGACAGTCTTCCTGAAACATGAAATCCAAGCTTTCCTGGCAATCATTCATCCAGTCTGGACAGGGATGAATGCTCCCTCCAAACTAGCAGTCATATTCAAATTTAACCTCACACATTTTCTTGCTGGTGGAGTTGCTGGGTGACATCCTCCACTCACTGGCTGGGCTGGGGGCAGGTATTAACTCAGGGTTAATGGGAGGGATTAGCAAGTCTTCAACTTCACAAGTGTTTTTGAGATGCCAAACAACACAACCTGCTGTCTGTCTGAATTAATTTTTACTAGATTAAACATGCCTTTATGAGACATAACTGTCTCATTTCTAGTAAGTATGCAGAGTTGAGGTGACTGCAAGGAAAAGGACTTGCCAAGTATGGGTCTTAGTTCTGGGGTCTTTTTGCTTTCAACACAAAGTGATTTTTAATCTGATTCTATTTTGGTTTGATACAGACTAAAATGATGGTGGTTTATGGATTTATTTTTCAGGACATAAAGGAAATGGATTGAATGGATTAGTGACTTCTAGCAGCAGAAATGGAAATGGCACCATTACAAACCAAGCAGCTGTGAAGCAAAGAGAGAAGAATATGTATTTTCTAAGCCGCTTGATCAACTTTAAGCTAATGTACGTATATCCCCATTTGTTTTGTGGGGAAAAAAAGTTTTCCTCATGGTTTTAGGAGTTATTTGGGTTATGAGATGAGAACAGTGCAGATCTATGCAATATTGTCTTGAAGAGTAGATCAGTGCGTACTGGGAGATGAGCAGACTTCCCTGGCGCTCCATGACAAATGAAGGCAATGCTATTATCTCCTTACCTTTCAGAGAGTGTCACTTACCTTTCATCAGCAATTTTAGGATGCAAGATAGATGTTGTAATGTCAGTAATTGTATTAGCTTGGTTATTCTTCTGTACATTAATCAAATCCATTATTTAATTTACTTAGAAGAATAGGTTAGGGAGTAGCTTTGCAAGGTATACTCATAAAAAAAATAAGAGATGCTATGTTTTGTTTTGTGTATTGAATCTCTTTTCTGTAACTAGCCAAAGCTAGTTACAGTTGCCAAGTGACAGCAAGGAATTCATTTCCAAGTTCCAGGCCCTCTGAAGGGTGGAAGCAAATAGTTAAGGATATTACATATTTTCAGGTTGACCACACAGTGTTTGTGCAACTTAGTTAAAAAATGCATTTATACTCTTCTGAAAATTCTACATTTTGCAGCCCATCCCATCCTTTCCACACTGGAGGTGGTTTCTCATGGTCCTGAGTCCATCCGTTTCCTTGCCTATGAGAGGAATAGGTGCCTAGGCAAACAAATTAGTTTCTGGAAAATTTCAAGGCAGCCTCTTGGAGGCCTTTTTCCAAAACACAGCCCTGTCAGGTACACTGAGGTAGAGAATTAGTGTGAACTTGAACTGAAAAGTGGACCTTAGGAAAGGTCTCAGGAGCCGTCAATGTGAGAACTGAGGGAGGTGCTTCAGGGCAGAGGTCTGGATGACAAGGTCTTCTCAACTTTAATCTGTCATTAGGATCCAGCCAGAGCCAAGTCTATAACTGTTTTGACACACTGAGCTCAAGTTTCGTAAGTGTATGCCTCACTTTGAGTTTCTCCATCTTTAAAATGGGGGATAATAACAACCCCTCAGTTATCTATCTCACAAAGATTTGAGAAGAGGTGTTCAATGTTATGCATAGGGTAATTTGATCATGAAAAACAAAAGAAATGTTCATTGCTAATAATTTATGTCCATACAGAAATGAAATTGTAGTAAATAAAGGATAGATGTACCAGATACTTGATAGATACACTGCATGGAATGTTAATACCCTTTGAATGTTTCAGAAATCAGATCTTGGTAGTTAAAGAAGTTCCAGCTCTCTGTTTCATTTTCCACCCCGCCTCTGTAGAAGGTGACAACAAGCTGAAGTATTATTCCAATAATCTTCTTCTTTATTGTTGTTTGTAAAAAGGGCTTCTGGCTAAATGTTCATTACAATTTTTTTTATGCCCCATCTACTATATATCATGATTTTATGGACTTCCTAAATAAAATTACCCATTTAAAATTTAAGACTATGTGAAAAGGCATCGCATGCTCGAAAACTCTATATGCGCTGAATGCAACAAAAGCAAATTTCCTTCTTTTCACTTGAAAGGGAATGGCAAAATAATAAATTGTGACTGGTGACATTTCCCTATGCTACCATCTATTTGTAACAGACTTATTTAAAAGCTGTATTGGCCATATCCATTTATCTTTTCTCCTGGGTCAATTATGCTGTTTGCATTCAAATCAATCCCTTAATCAAGCCCGTTGATAATTGCAGCAGTGCAAGGGATATATTTATCATGGAAGTGTAATGAAGGCAGTTTGTTCCAGTGCAGCCAAGTCTAATATTGTTTTGCCACAGTGGACTATTAGTGTGTTTGTGTGTAGTTTATTTTCGTAATCAACACTCTGAGACACAGGCATGCTTGGATCTCACTGATAGGGTTGGATGGGCAACACACTAGCATTGGGACTACTGTCTTCAGGATTTACCACAGTGTTTCTTGATACGCTAACTACATGAAATTTCAACAGACTTTTTGTAGATAGCTCTATCATTCCAAAGAGAAGCAATCAGAATTAGACCTTGCATGGGCTCATTAAATGTACATTACCACATAAAGTGGAAATGAGAAGGGGATGGGCTCCCAAGTGCAGTTCAGACCTGGGCAGAGAATTAATTATAGCACTGTGGAGGCTTTCTGGAATTTAAATTACGTCCTTGCTGGTGGAAGTTTGGTATGCTAAGACAGACAACATTATCATCTAATCAGTCTCCATGAAATATGCTGGAATTGCATCTATCATCTATTATAATTGAAAAATCACCAATTGTGTTTAGAAAGCAGTCTTGCTGTCCAAAGTCTCTATTGCCCCTGACTTCAGCAACTGGGGTAATTTCGAAAACCTGTTTCTCGCTCTAGGGGATGCTTTGTATAGAGGAATTAGTGAGAATTCTGTTGTATGTGTGATGGTGTGAGGCTGTAAAGAGGTAGGGCTTGTGAAGAGAGATGATATCTTCTATTAGATTTAAATACATAGCCAGAAAAAGCCTGGTCATGTTGTTTGGATCACTGATATGTATCCAGTCTGCAACAAAAATAGGAGGCTTTTATTTGAAGATAGAATTTAAATGTTTTAGTTCCTTTTTTCCAGTCTGAAACAGAAATAGGAGACTTTTATCTGAATATAGAGTTTAAATATTTTAGTTCCTTTACATGAGAAATGAAATCATCTCAGGTTTTTTCTTTTCTGGTAGAACTATTGTAAAAAACAGATTTTTGTTTGGTTGTTTCACTTCTAGTTTTAAAAAAGCATTTGTGATAGCTATTTAACCTGCTATGACATTCTAACAGAAAGATGCCTACAACTGTCCTTGAGCAACAAAAATGTATTTCTTCGATAAAGTTGGTGGTCTGCAACTGTTGATTTGGGTTTAGTGAGCTGAAGCAGGTGGAGCCATAAAGCCAGCATGTCACTTCTGACTCCTCCAGTTTTCTTTGCAAGGTGTATTATGTGGGCCCAGCTGGCACAGAGGTCCTGGGGGGTTCAAAATACAGCCTGTACATCTTTTGCAACAGGTCTTGCCCAATTTGCTGACTGCACAGTGCAGTGAAAGGAAAGGATGAGATGCCATCCTCCTGGTCTCATCTAATGAGAGCAGTATCTCTTGCCTCCAGACTGTGCACACAGATGATGCTAAAATATCTTCCTGTTTGTGGTGTTCATCTGTTGGTCTCTTGTGCTGTAAGAGAGCTAGTTAAGCAGGCCTTGCCTTAGCTGCATCCTCTACCAGTCACCAAAGTGTAAGTACATTTTAGTTCCTTATAAGGGAGTTCAGCAGTGTTCATCAGTATTCCAGCTAATGGAATTAATGTGTCTAGATTCCTCAGTGTCCTTTTGAAATTTCCCCCTGCAGCTTTAATACTGAACACTGTACGCTCTTTTGTACATAAAGTCTGGTCCCTAATTAAAACCCATCATTGTAGATAATGACTGTTTTGGGGAAAAAACACATTTTCATTGCCGAAAACCAGCTAACCCAATTCTACAAACAGCATACAGTTCCTCAAAATATGTTGTCATGTGTAACATCAGAACACAAGCTTAAATGAATGTGATGAAACTGAGCTTACAGGTATTAATTCAAAGGAAATAGACATTGAAACCATTTATTTTTGATGATCCAGTTTATTAGTGCACACTTCTTGTGCAGCCAAGCCTAAAATAAAACTGTATTGAAGTTCTGATACATCACTTAGTGAGAGAGTTCTTTGAACTGCCATTCAGCTCAGCAATGTTCCCTAACTGCCTCAATTCCAATTTCACTTTATATTTCAATTCACCAGGCTTCTCCCTCCTCCCCTCTGCCATGTATTCTCTGGGGATCCTAAACAATCTACAAAAATTCCATTTTATTGCCACAGTAATAATGTGATTTGAGGCTTCAAATTGTTTAGGAGCATGTGAAGTAAAATACTTAGCAAGTGCTGAAACTTCAAAATAGTAGTTAGATGAAAGCAGTGTCCTTGCTTTTTCTGTTCCAGACTAAAGCTGAAATTCTGCTGAATTTTAACTTTCCTGACAAGTATCTGAGTTCAGGTTTATGCAAAAAGCCCAGATTTAAACACAATTCCAGATTAGATATATGTGCAAGATCTCTAATGGGCAAGGACAAATATATCTTTATGGCAGACATGAGCAAAACACCAATTCCCTCAAGAACCTTTTATGCCAATTATGGTTTCAAGTAGAAAACCTGGATATTGATGTAACAACTGGGCCTGACTTTTCTAATCATCTGGGACAACTCAGCATTGTCCTAATGACAGGGTTTTTTTTTCCATAGTTTTTGTTTTACAAACCAAGTCCTGAGCAAAGTCTGTATTACTAACAGAATGCAAGCAAGAGCTGTTGCTACGACTTCAGTGTCTCACTTGCAATGTAGTGACCTAGTATCAGTGTGGGTTTTGAGAAAGCAGAATAAAAGTTAGTTCTAATACAAAGCTGGGAATACAAGCTGCCTTAAATTGTAATCTAAACCTAAATTTTGCAAAACTTTCAGGAAAAGAAAAGGAAAAGGTAATTAGTTGTCTGCAATAACTACCCCTGTAGTATCAAATGCATTGGGTATAGACTGCCTTTTGGAGACTGTAGCCCTCTGAATTGTGGTTTGCTGCATTCGTTTTAGGGATAGTGATCCCTCAAGGAGCCTAAAATGGTCTCAATCACAGATCAGTGGCTGAACTGCTGTACTTGGTCCCTCTGAATGGATGCACCAGAGAGAGGACTATTGGAGACGAACGATAGTAGTTTTTCAGTCTAGTAGCAGTTAATCAGAAACAGCCAGCTGATGTGCCATTGTTGTTGTTGGTTTGCTCTTCAGTTACTTGGTTCTGTTATGAGTATTAGAGTAGAATGTAAAGCTTTATCAATGGTGAAAAGACTTGCATACCAATTTTATTTTGTACTTCTGTAAAAATAATGCTAGCAAGTCAATTAATAGTAGACTGTAGGAACTTAATATTCTCCTATTACGTTAATCTCCAGACATATTTTCATGAACCATAAATCAAGTGTTTTCTCTGCACCTCTCAGACAGCAAGGTGAAAGCTGAACAAAACCTATAGGAAAAAACTATAGGAATTTCAAGACCGGTTGTATGATGCCAGTAATGGGCTACTCATTTCACAGTAATTTATTGTTTATAAGCACTAGTCTATTGCTTTTTCTGCCCTGTATCATGAGAATTAACAATTTTGGCTTGTGCTGTCTATCGTCAACAGAATGAACCCACTTTCATAGTCCATTGTGAAAGTAAGTTAGTTAAGTATGTAAGTAGGTTAAAGTTACTTAAGTTTATATAGCTTGTTTTTCAGGTACTTAAATATTGGTCAGTATTGGCAAGATGATAATGTAGTGTGTTTTTCAGTCCAGAAAAGAGCGTTAAACCAAATTCTAAGAGATTTATATCCTTAAGACCCATCTTGGTCTACTGTTCCCAGTGAGTTCATGATGCTTAATCCGGGATAAATGGTGACTTTATACTTTAGTGCTTACTTACTCGTCAATTATCCATTTCATACCTGGAATTAAAAGCTGCCTGTGCTATAAATAGTATGTGCACTCATGCAAAGGCATTGTAGGTCATTAGTAACAACTTAAAAATCACATTGTAATAAACTTTAAAACGAGCATCAGCAAATCCTTTATTATCTCAACTGAATGGATTTCTTATACACAACAGTCTATTTCTCTTTTTAACCTGTACCATTGAAATTATTAAGTTTGATTTATCCTAACTGCCACCAATAGAATGAAAGTAGTGACACATGAGATGGTCATTTGGAGCATATACCCATTTTCTCCATCTCCTCTCCCTCATCTTTGACTCTTACACATGCTCTTGTCACTGCTGAGTGCCAGGGACCTGGCATCACCAGTGCTCTTGCTCTTGGTTTTAGCTCTTGGTGCAGCTGAAGTGGGAAATCCATGTCCATTTTGTTTCCCTCTATAGCCTATGAGGTCCTAGCAAAAGCAGAAACTGGATCTTGCCCAGGTTGTAGGAGCCCAAGTTCCTGTCCTTTCAGAGGAAGAACAAGCAAACAAAAGGAGGGACAACTTCTTCACGCAACATGTAGTTAAAATTAATGTCACAGTACAGTTGCACATACCACATGTTTTTCATGAAAAGAAATACATGAAGGAAATGTCCAGTTCCTCAATTCAAGGATCACATCTTTCCTTTTTGAAATCTCCCAGCTGCACAGTGCTAGAAACTGGGAGAGCACAGAGGAGAAATATGACTGTATGCTTGAGCTAAGTCCCTATGCTTTGCTGTTATCTATTGTCAGAAACAGTATCATGGACAGATTTTGCTGTAATTTAGAATAGTTATTCTTAAACTCACAAAAGCAAGAGTAGAGCCTTTCAAGTGCCCC
Organism: Coracopsis vasa; assembly: GCA_026283785.1. Taxonomy (NCBI): domain Eukaryota; kingdom Metazoa; phylum Chordata; class Aves; order Psittaciformes; family Psittacidae; genus Coracopsis; species Coracopsis vasa. The sequence continues at coordinate 7,686 of JANHGB010049542.1, forward strand.
TCAGATCTCCTAGAGCAATCAATTCCAACAGACATAAACAAGGAATGTAAGGGAGCTGAGAAAAGTTTTGGTGAAACAAGTAAAGGGAAAAGGTTTTGAGAAAATAAGGGGCGGTATCTTGACTTTTACTTTTTTGTACAAGGGGACTGTCACTGTGACTAGGGAAAGCCAGACACTGAGATGTTTCTCAGCTGTATTGCTCCAAGTTGGACATAGTAAAACTATTTCTATTCAGATTTATGATCTGTTTAACATCTAGAGGATTACACAGGGAGGTGATTACACAGAATGGACATTTGATTGCTTTGTGCTGTCTTCCTGTGTCAGATCTCAGCCACCTGTGAGGCAGATAATGGCTTGTGCTCTTTAAGTCATGTACATGCAGCCCTCTCTGTGTCAGTGCTAATGTGGAGCAGTCAGCTCATGGTGTTTCATATATTGCGTAGCTGGTTTTCCACAGTGAAAAGCCCTTTTTGTTTACCTATGGTATTAGTTCCTTTCGTTATGACTAGGAGGATTATTACAATACCTTTCAGTAAATGTTAACCATCAGAATTAATATCAAGCACAGTGGATAGCACCTGGGGGAAAACAAACTCTGAAATGCTGTGGAGTGATTCTCTAACATGATGGGTAAATACCTCCCCTGGAAAATGAACAAGAGAAAACCAAGTCATGCTGCAGTATCCATGGGTCATTCTTTCTTGTAGACAAGTGGAAGATAAGATTGCCTGTGTCTTTGAGGTAACTGTTGAGTGGCTTTTTTGTTTCTTAATATAGCAGGTTGATCTTCCAGGAGAGCTCACTATTTAGGGAGTCTTTTGTCTACAGAAAAGGTAACCTAACATATTCAAATGGAGTAACCCAATTTTTCCACATTTTCCATGATAATATAGAATTAAGAATATTTATAGGAAGTGCTGACAAACACAGAACAAAAAGTTAGATAATCTTTGAAGTAAAATTAATTTTTGTTAGGTATATTGCCATGTATCAGGACCAAGGTGATGATAGGCTCAGTGCCATGCTTTGCACATCCTGAAGCTGCTCTGCAATGAGCAGTTGGACAACACAGTCACACAGAAGAAAATGTGTTCCCAGTCTACATAGGCTGTATTTTCCAGCTCAGAAAAGGAAATGGTCCCTTTTTCTGAATAGCAGTTCTGTTTCTAACACTGGGAGTGGCTAAAGCTATTAGCAGCTTAGGAAATTGGAGATGAATATTGTGCAAGCACTCATCCATCTGTTCAGGCAAACTGTTCTCCTTCAAACATCACTCCTCCAGTAGCTCTCTTTCATCTCTATTCGTGCACCCATGTGCTGTCCACACCTGCAGTTCCTGACTTGCTGCTTTCTCCTCCTTTTCCTTGCCTGCCTTTAGTGTGGCAGAGATGCTCAAAGCACTGGCTCAGATACAAGCCTTACAGCCTCAGGCCACCTCCACAGGCACAGGATGATTGATGTTGGCTGTAACCTGCTGTAGGAAAACAGAATCGCCATCTTGCCCAGAGCCGGCATGATGTGTGGCTGGGATGCTTGGCAATGGTCAGCGGGACAACTTTATTGTCACGTCTGCACTAAGTAAATGAGGTCCTCATAATCTGTGCTGTATGTCTCCCTGCACAATGTAGTGGTGATTCATTGGCATTGTGTGAATAAGCCGCAGGGACTCCTTAGCCCGGAAGAGATCACATAATTTATTTAGTGGAAGTCTCATATGCCCTGTAATGCACATATATCTGGGTACAGACACTGTATCCTTTGGAACCACTGAGATGGTTCCAAAGAGTTTTTTAATACATTCAGCTGAAAACAGAGTTAAAGATAAGTGGGCACACTGAGAACTGCTCTAGCATATATAGTGGCATCCATTTATTCTGTGGTTTTGACTTGGAGCAAACCCAGGAGTGGCACTGCAGCACGTGGACTAAAAGCTAATGATTATTATGCAGTTTGTGATTCTCTTTGCATTAGTTCTGTGAAGATCTTACTGAGAGAAATGCCAGCTGGGGTAGCAACAGGCTAGAAATTTGATTTCTTTCCAGTCATATCAAACCTAGACCTGATTCTTTCAGCCACACAATAGTGATGCCCGTTTATATGGAGGCCCTCTAATGTATAGATATTTAGACCATCTTCTTCATCCTGCTGCAGCAAAGACGCAGCCAGCATTACAAGGTGCCTAATAAGAGAAAACGGGTTTCTGCTCATCTTACTTCCAGTTCTTAGAAATCCCTGTCAGTGCAGTAGCAACAGATCACTTCCATAACAAAAGATAGTATAACTGGCCTATGCGGGTGTTTGACATCACAAAACCTTCTCATTTCTGTTTCCAGCCAATCCATTATCTTAAAGGGGAGTGAAGGGTGGATGCCGGAAAACAGTGCAGCTGTAGTTTCATTTGCTGAGATGGGATTAAGAAGAAAATGAACTATTCTTGCTTTTGAGAATGTCAGTGTCTTCCTCACCTGAAGGGTAACTTGGTACTTCTGAGGAACTGTTGTGGTTTAAGCCCAGCTGGTAACTCAGGACCACACAGCCACTCATTTAATCCCTGCCTTCCATCCTTCTTCTGCCAGAGGGATGGGGAGGAGAACTGAATGAATGTAAATCACACAGGTTGAGATAAGAACTGTCCAGTAACTAAGGTACAATACAAAACTACTACTACTACCACCAATAATAATAATGATAAGGGAAATAACAAGGGGAGAGAATATAAAACTAAAAGGGCAAAAGGAAAAGAAAACAATAAACATAAGTGATGCGCAATACAATTGCTCACAACCCACTGACCACTACCCAGCGCCACCCGAGAAGCAATCTGGGCCTTCCAGGTAACTCCCCTCAGTTTATATACTGAGTATGACGTGCTGTGGTATGGAATACCCCTTTGGGCAGTTTGGGTCAGGTGTCCTGTCTCTGCTTCCTCCCAGATTCTTGTGCCCCTTCTCTCTGGCAGAGCATGAGACTGAAAAGTCTTTAATCAGAGTAAGCATTACTTAGCAACAACTGAAAACATTGGTGTATTATCAGCATTGTTCTCAGACTAAAGCCGAACACACAGCACTGCACCAGCTACTAAGAAGGAGAAAAATAACTGTTAAACTGAACCCAGGACAAGAACATAGTTGATCTTTCCTTTCAGTCCACATGTGCAGCACTGATGGAGGTAGCTGAGACACCTACCTGCAGTAGTGGTGCAGAGAAATTTGCCACCAAACACACAGACAAGCCACTTATCTTGTGTTAGAGAAACCTCATTTACAGCTTGGAAAAAATAAACTGACAGTTAACCCACAGATAACTGTTTAGGGAAGCCTGATAGTACCTTATGCTAAGAATGTGCTTCGGCTTAATCTGAATCTTTGCCCCTACAAATGTTGGAATACTTGCAGTAGATGTCTTTCCATACAGGGTAAATGCAATAAACTCTTTTTTTTTTTGCTTTTTTTTCCAATAATTTGGTATATGTAGGTTTGAATAAAGCCATTCATGCTCTGAAATTATACTGTTCTTGAAGGTTTCTGCTGTCCATATTTAATTGAAAAAAATATATTTTTTTTGGTTACTACTCTTTTGGTTATTGTGTGTCAGCGGCAGACTTGTGTTTCCTGTTAGCCTGGCTTCCTGGTTCACTGAGGCAGCTGAAAGTGGGGTGTGAAAGCTACACGGGCCAGCTGCCTGAACTTCACCAGCTTTGCCAGCTGGAGCAATATCATAGGCTTTATTCTATCCAACATGGAGTTTTATAAGAGAAGAGGCAGCAGGATAGCAAGCAGGGAAGAAATGGCATAAAGAAGGAGAAACCACAGATCTTCAGGTGAGTAGTGCTGCAGTTTCTCCATGCTGTTTGTTTTCTTTAAAGATGGGGGTGCATGTAGTGTTCAGGAAAGTGAGGAACAGTAATCAAACCTCCTACTGTTGTGACTGGGGTCAAGGCTTTATCTGTGTGCCCTCAAGTGTGGGGCATGGTCCAGGTAATACTGGGGCTCTGGAGCACCTCATATTCCCATGACCGCACCATAAGACCATCTTGGCCCCAAACAAACAAGGGTCTCACTTGCACAATGTCTTCAACGGCCTAATGTCCTTATAGATATGGGTGGGGATGCTTTCCCACTGCCCTCCAATGAGGTTTCCTGATGGTGCCTGCTGGTTACCACAAGCTGACCTTGAAGTGAGGTGAAGCTCCAGAGCAGGTTGACACAATGGAGCTACAGGATGGTGGAAACATTCAGACCTTTTCTGAGCAACCCTTCGAGAGTCAACCCCTGGCTCCTAGTCTCAATTTATACCCAGAAAAATCCCCCAGCTGATAAATTTCTCTGGAGCAACAGTGACATCTTGTGGGTTAATTTTAAGTGTGCTCTATATGGAAATGTTCATTCCAGTCTCCTTTCCCTTGGCTTGGGTGGAAACCAGCAGCCTGAACTCAAACAGCATCAACAGCCATCTGCTCAGCACGCCCCTAGACCTGACCGTAAAATATCTGATGGATGGCAGAAGAGCTTATAAAGTCTTATGCCAAGGCCTCACATGGAAATTCAGTTAGCAGGATCATTTTTGGAAATACTGTTTTAATTGCAAACTGATTGGTAAGTGGTTATTACACATATTTCATTAAGAAGACACATAGAAAACTGACTTGTACATGGACAACAGGAGACTGAAGTTTTGTTAACATGTATTTTTGAAGATACCAGTGTCCTAGTTTTAATTTGTGAGAAGGCAATCAGATGAATGTTGATTCAGGTCTCCATTCTCATCACGGTAACACACATTTTTATTTTGTTTTCATCACTGAGCATAACTTTTGCTACTGTGTTTGCCAATCTGCTTGCAAGGCTTCATTTGTTTCCAATCTATTTTTTTATTTTTTTTTATCCTAGCATATTGAATTTGTTGCTCCAGAGGATTTTTCAGTCCAGCTGGGCTTCAGTTATTCTCTGATTCCCCAAGGCTTCATTTTGAGTCCTACTGTGATTTGCATTTGTAGACTTCCAATGGGTAAGCATTATAGCTTGTCAAACCCTGTACTGTCACATCCTTTCCAATGGCACTCAACTCCTGCTGATTTTGTAAAAAAGCATGATGTTTTGCATAATATTCTGCATGACATTCAATTATGGAGATCTTTAAAAAAAACTGTATTCGAGAGAAGAACGAGCTGCTATTAATTAGCTGTCTGATGCCCAGACTCGTGTTGATAGTGATGGTTTCCCTTAGTTATGGTTTTATTAGTCCATAGGAAAACATGCCATTATAGATATCAAAAATTCATTTCAAAAGAATACTGCCAGCTTGAAAAGTGGAAATCAGTTTTTTGATTTATCAACCTTTTAATAGAATGGTTTTAAATAACAAAGTTCTAGATTTGTTTAAAATATTTTTTCCAGCAAAGTTGAAGATAACATCTCCATGTGTGTTAGCACACACTTCTGCACACAAATACCAAAATGCCTGCTTCAGAAAGCTTTGAAATCTCTTTTTTTGAACATACAGAAACTTCAGGAGTGGATGAGGTTTCTAAAGATGAATTTCTCAAGCTGGTTGAAGTCCTTTCCGCTTATTTCTTTTCAAAATGTGCTTACTCAGACCTGTGCACGTAAAAACACATTTCTGCACATGCATCCAAGATCTTTAATGTTTTTTTGAAAGTTAATGTTAGCAACATGCGTCACCTCTTATTACTCATTTCCTTGCATCACCCTCATTTTTAAATACAATTCCTCCCTTGCCCTAAATACATCGTGTTGTCCAGTATTAAGGACTGCCCTCGTACACCTACCCATTAGGAGTTGAAACCTTGTAATGAGAGACATTGCTTCCTCACAAGGTTTCTGTGGGGTCTGAGCCATATATTGCCTTTTTACCCCTGCTGGCAAAGATATAACCATGATTTTCTGTATTGCCATATGTCACCTTTCTTGTAAAAGCAGCAACATTGACAAGGAGTTTCTTGGAATCATAGCTTTAAAATGAATAAATAGGAAAGACAGCCCATAACCCAATAATCTACTGATCTTCTGAAGTGATAATTCATCACAGTGCTGTCTATTTAGAAACATTATAAATCAAATGCCTTCCCTGTACCTATAATGATATCTATAGCAAAGTGATCTTTTTTAATCTATTAAAAAGAAATTAAGGGAGATAACAATCCAGGTTATAATAATATAGGTGCAGTTGTCGTTACTATTTTTAGTGCAATCAATGTTTTTCTTATATAAATTTCTAAGGATTGTGAGTTCTGTTCTTCTAGTGATCTATGCATATTAATGGGGCAAGGAGGTACATGCCAGAGCACAATATACTGCTACACTATCACTTATAATTTAGTTTCTTTGAAGGAAAATGATTTTTACTGTGATTCATTTTGCAATATAATCCAAATGCTCAGGGTTTTTTGCAGGTTCTTCTGGCCTTGAGTATATGTTCACCAGTTTTCCTACCTATGCTTTTGCATGCTTATTAATCAGGAGCATAATTACATTACTGGAGTTTATTAAGTATAGAAGTACCCTTAATATGCTGGATGTTCTTCATGGGAAGGTAGTTACAGACTTACATGGGTTATACCCAGGTGTTGCTGATTTGCAGCAAAAAATACATTAATATACATAAATGCTCATTAATGCTCACATTGTATGAGTTGCAAAGACAGAAGCAGTTTCTGAAAATGATTCTTTTAGATCTTGTACTTTCTTTCCTTTAATAATTTAAGTACATGATTTAGGAGAACTTTCTTCCAAGGGAGACTAAGTGCAGTTTCTTCAGAAATGCTGTCAGTGCAGCAGCCGTCTGGAGCATAGTTCACACAACAGTGGTTAAACTGGCCCTTCCTGTGCCATGAAGTTACGTGTGTTCCTGCCCTTTCCTTCAAGCTGTGATCTGAGAAATGTCTTTAATTAAAATCCAACAGAATTATGAGGAAAGATATTGGCCATGTGCTCGCAGTTTCTCAAAGGTTGGTCCAGCTGGCAAATTTTCCCTAGGTTAGGGATGATTAGCACCAGAAACTTTGAATTTGATTTAGTGATTATTAATGACTTGGAAGCTAACTGGAAAATTCAGGTATGTTTTCCTAAATTTGTGAGTTTCTAGTTATACTGCTGTACTTCAAACAAATTTCAAGTTCATAAATGTTTTTCAACAAATCTCACTCTCACCTTCTTATGTTCTAAACATTTGTAATATGTGGTGCTGAGACACTTTTAACACATTTTACCCTGGGATTGAGGTAAGTTTAGAATTTTTCCAGGTATAGCTGAGAAAGCAAGCACCTACATTGAAAATGCAGTGAAATACAACAGCTCCTGATATTTAAAAAAACCCAGAAGACTGACAGAAGATCCTATCCTGAAGATCTTGTTAAGGCTCCTTAATAATTTGCCTCGTTTTTGAAAAAAGCGAAGTGCTTGACAGCTAGTGGAATGACATTTAACAAAACAGTGATGGAAAGCAGCAGAGAACCTGTGAGTTTCTGAAATGCAAAATGGTGATTGCTTCTAACTACATGCTTGGCAAAACTGGAGAGTCACTCTTTTCATGGCATTTTCTAAATATGACATTGATATAAAAATTTTAGGTACGCAACTGAGTGACAGAACTTTCTTATTACAAACTTTAAGACACTTTATTGCATGTTAATTAAGGGCAATCCTAAACTGCTTTTGTTCCAAAACACCAGCTCTACCAAGAGGTCAGTAGCAATGACATTTGCAAGTCCAGCATTTTAGCTGGAAAGGTGAGGCAGCCTTGTGCTCAGTGCAAAAAGGTAGGCTAAGAAAAGGGTAGCCCCTCTTTCCCCAGTACAATCTTGTAGACATAAAATCTGGAAAATTAGAAAATAATTTTCAACAGTAATGGCTATGATCATCTGTCAGAAGAAAATGCAGGTAGTTTTGCTGTGTTTAAAAGAGCATGTCTAGCTGTAAGGTTTTGGGGATGGTGAGGCTCTAGTTTTTATCTTTTTTTAAATGAAGACAGATGTGTCATTTAAATAGTGGAAAGCATGAGGTATTGCTATGTACTTTTCTATGTGTGCTAGCTGGTATTTGTTTCTGGGAGGGGAGTGGGAAAGATGTTTCTTTACTCTAGCATTGCATGCAGTGTTATAAACTGGGAGAAATACAGGCTCAGTATAGCACTGAATGAGAGCACAGACATTTGCTGCACCTGTGAGTGGTGGGTGTTCTCTCACTAACAGAAGCAAGTGGCATATTTTTCACGGTTGCTTCATCTTCTTTTTTGAAAGTGCTTTCTTGGGAAATAAAGAGTGAAAAGCAGTCCAGATTGATGCATCTTTGGCATTTACAATAGAAAAGACACCAACTGGGACAAATCCTGCGTATCATCCTTGGTGAATTATTCCTCTGCGGCTTGGCCATGCATACAAACAAGGTAAGATGTGTCCTGCTGTGTAAGCACCCTTCTCTTCTCTTGACAGGTCAGCAGGCATTTGTGTTCACCATGTACACAGGCCCTCTTACAATTTATTTATTTTTCACTTAAAATAGACAAAACACAGCAATTCTTTCCTCATGGCCTGATGGTCTCTTGCATTCCAACAGTATTTGGTTACTCCTCTTTGTTTCTAGCAATTAACAACTACTAAGAGGCATAAAATAGTTTACTGACAGAATTTTCTATGTATGTTATGCATTTATATGTTTTTGCTGTAGGGATTGAGTTTTGCTTATGGGAAAGGCAGAAATACTTTAAAATGACAAAAAGGAAAGCTGAGGACTCTTGTGTGTCTCCAGGTATGCTGTCTTTCAAACTTAGGTGGTGGAACTACAGCAGTTGAACATGGTACTGGTTGTTGAGGACAGGTAAAGACCACTCCTTGGAAGGCCTGTAAGTGATCCTGCAGGTGTTGGTCATACTGTATGCAGCGCGCGGCAGAAATGAAAAAGGCTTTAAAGGAACATGATAGTCAGTGCTTGAAGAAATAGCTGTTACTAGTTCATTCCCATTTTCTGGAGAGAATCTGAATCCAAGCTATATAAGGTAGAAAACAAGAGGGGGAAATTGTAGATGAAAATGAGAAATCAAGGACTTTCTGGGAAAGACAAAGATTGTGGCATATTTTAATTCATTTATTTGTTAAGGAGGGAGAACCAATTGGCTCACTTTTGAATCCTTTCACTAACCATTGGTGAAGCAAGTTTTTCTTTGGCATCTGGTCAAAGATCATCACTTAATCCAGTTTCATTTATTCATTTCACATAATTATGACAGTGGATTATGATGACTTCAGAGTTCAAAGCTGCTTATATTCACTACAGTTGTCTACAAGGTTACTGTGGGGTGTATTTTCAGACACTGAGTTTTTCTAACAAACAGGGCCACGGAGTGGAGTCAAGCTGCATTTAGCAACAGAGTAAATTTTTTTTTTTTTTTTTTTTTTCAATTACTGGGTGATCACCTGTCAGTACACAGAACTGGCAAGCAGGAAGATCCAAGAAAGCTGGAACAAGAGGAACAGTTAAAATCCCCAACCAGACATACCCTGCAAAGCCTGCCCAGTCTGGAAGGGCACTGAGTCATGCACAGCCTTCAGCTGATAGTTTTGAAGAACACAGTGGGAGACAGAACTATAGCGCAGCATAGCTGTAGACCCCGCCAGGTACCTTACCTCACACAGGGAGTGATCTGTGTCTGAGTGTCTAATAGCACACCCTAATACTTGTGGAAAATGTGTTTCATTTAAAAAATTGGTTTATTTACTCTTTAGAGAAAAGTACAACAAACAGCACTCTATCTTCTCTGAATCCAGTAGCGGAATATTAATTGGCCTCACTGTGAACAGCATCAAGCCTTTCTGTTCAAATAGTGGAGTCGTGCCACAAGAACATAGAGAAAATCTATCGCTGATATATTTTGTGAAGAAAGACATTCCAATTTCTGAAGCAAGCACCTAAGCCCTCTTCTGCGAGAAGCTGAGTGATGCTCCCTGTCAGGAGTGCACCCCAGCTAAGCATTCTCACTGCAGGTAAGAACCCCAAGACTCTCTTTCAATGTCAGTAACTTGTGTAATGCTTTGACTTGTGCTGCTGCTTTGCCTAAGAAATGTACTATGAATATCCCGAATCATAGTGGTTAATGTAATATTTATGCATATAGGTATCTGTGAGAGTCACCTTGAGAATGGTGCAGGCTGCAAAGAGCAGATAAACAGCATTAGTGCCTGCAGTGTGTGCGGCACTTTTCCAGGTGCTTTGCTGAAGTTCATCACTACCCTATACGTAGAAAAGATATAAATGGTGTAAGTTCACTCATCAGTTGGTTTCTTAATGATTCCTCTAGTAAGGAGAAAGAAGTGTAATGCAGGATCTTATCTAAAACACGTGTTTTTAGACTTCAGCAGCAATAAATATTTGAGATACATAAATAGGATCATTTAAACCACTTGAACTCTCCTCACCTGCTTGAACAAAGCAGGAAGACTGAGAAAATAGCAGACAAAACTGGTGCTTATAAATGATGCTCTTATATAATGAGCACTGCATACAGTTCTGGTCTTCAAGTGTTAACATGTTGAGGGAAGAAAGTATAGACAAGTATGGGAAGGGTAGCCAAAAGTGTGGTATATGTCTGTGTGAGCAAAGACTACATAGGCTAAGACTTTTTAGCTCAGCATAAAAGGATCAATGGGAGGTATGGGTAGAAGTTACACGGGAAGAGGGGCTGTAATCGACTTCTACAGTTCTGCAAGTGCCATAGAAATTTAGCAAGGCCTACTTTTTATCTGCCTTTCATTAGGTGAACCTAGGAGGCATCAAATGAAATGATCAATTGGACCTTTCAAAACTAGCCAAAGCATGCAATACTTATGTGTAACTTGTTAAATAATTTGCTACAGGGCCTTGTGAATGCCCAAATGCTGCATGGTAATCAGTTAAATATTGTTTACACAAGATTACAGAATAAAAGGATACAACATCTTTATTAAAAAAAAAAAAAAAAACAAACAAACAAAAAAGCCCTACAAAAAACCCACAAACCACCCCCAACCAATCAGAATACATCAAGTCCACCTCAAACTTAGGATGTCTCTGATTCGCAGACCGCTGCAGGAGGGGCAATACTGGGTAAGTGTCATACAGCTTTATGACTTCCTTCATGAATGCATCTTTGCTTAAACCACAACAGAATGAAATCTAGTTTAAGACTCAACCTTGCTATTTCAGCTTCATTTATTGCTACTTATTTTGGTGTGTGTGTAAAACATCTAATGTTCAGCTATGTTATTCTCAGGGTAGAATCCGTACTGGCTTGATCCTGTTTAGCAGAACAAAGGTTAGCACTTGTGAGACAGATGAAGGAAACAGAGACTTGCCCTTTTATATGAAAACAGGGCAAGTTTGTCTTTAGAAGTGTGGAGTTTCTTGTGTTTATAGCAACTCCCTGTCCTTTGGTTGCTTTTTCTTTTTTTTTTTTTTTTCTTTTTAACATAAAGCAGTATTGCCTCCTAGTCCACAGTACAGGAAACAGGAGATGCTTAGCAGATAAAAGCTGGGTGGTTACCTGCTGTCTTCAGCCTTGCTCTGTAGTGTGTTATTTGTGCAAATACTCTACCAGGGCATCTCAACAAGCTGCTGATAGGAGGAATCCTTTGTCTCATCTGTGGTTTGTAAACCACTCACTCCCACTAAGAAGCCAGACTTCATGAAAATCATCCCACTCAGATGAACAGGTTGACTTGTGTAATTAACAACCTCAGACAGGAAGAGGCAAATTCAGATACTGGCCCAAAATAATTATTGCCATTAACCACTTGTTAGATGTTGTAATTTTTTTAATTTCATTTAGTTCTTTTCTTCCTGCTAGTATTATCCTAACGACTGTGATGCTGCAACAATTTTCCCTTATTTTTGCTGCATGTGATACAATCCCTTGCTGTCAGGTTAGGCACCGACATTAAGATCACATAAATTTGACTAACAAGGACTGGAGGTAGTTCAGTAGTTGTCTTCAGCACACTAGTGGTGCATCTTTCCTCATCTTTGCTGCTTTTTCCAGAGTCACGACAGTGCTGTTATTAGTGCTGACAAATAAAGAGGCAGGAGTATAATTGTTGGTGATGGTGGGCAAGAAAAGGCTGCTTTTCTCATTTTCAGGAGAGAGCATCTGCCAGACAGAAATATGAATTCTCTCCTGTTCCTCCAGGCACTATCAAAGGTTGGACATGCAGATGCAACAGCCGCACGCTGTGGCCTGGGCCTGTGGGAATGAATATACATGGCTCCTGGCATTATTATCTTTTCACAAGGTATTGTTAAAGGTTCTGTGAGCTAGCTATGTTTTAAGAGGGGTCCATTAAACACCATCAATAATTGGGCTTCCTTAGCCCGCACACAGTTAGACCAATTAGACAGTTAGACCAACTTAACTTAACTTAAGGTTGAACCTGTTACCCCTTGTCCTGTCACTACAGTCCCTAATGAAGAGTCCCTCCCCAGCATCCTTATAAGCCCCCTTCAGATACTGGAAGGCTGCTATATATATCATAACCACAGTAACTGCACTCCAGACTTAATTAGAATTTTGCGTTAGTTATCAGACCACTATGCCAATCTACTACCCAGGTTATCAATAGCTATGATTGAGTTTTGTACTGAGCATCATCAGATCCCACCTGTACCTTGCTGTAAAATAGTATGAATGGCAACTACTGAATTAACGTGAAGGACATAAGTGGTAGGAAATGTAGCTTCAACCTTACATTTTGAAATCTAAAATGCTTCTGAAAACTGGGTGGTAGGAAAGGAATGACCTAACCAGAAGTTTCGTGACAACATATAATCAGCATAAACTTCTACTGTGGTAGCAGACTTGCTTAATTTATGTAAAGAATTGACATACTGCTGCTAATAAAAAACATTTAATTTCATTTAAGTGAACTTCAAATAGAACAGTACAGAAAAAGTTGGGCCTTTTTTATTGTCATTGCTATATAGTAGTGCTCATCTTTCACGAAGAAAGACAAGTGTGAATTTAGAACCACAGAATCAACCAGGTTGGAAGAGAACTTGAAGATCAAGTCCAACCCCAGGGCTGCCAAATCCACCATTAAGCCATGTCACTAAGGGCCTCATCTACACAGTTTTTGAACACTTCCAGGGTTGGTAATTTTGCCACTGTCCTGGGCAGCATGATTCAATGCCTGATCACCCTTTTGGTGAAGAAATTTTTCCAATATCCAGTCTAAACCTCCTCTTGTTTATGAGGCGGCAGCATGAGGCTGTTACTTGGAAGATCACCACCTCCTTGCTCCATCCTCCTTTCAGGTAGATGTAAAGAGTGACAAGGTCCCCCTTGAACCTTCTTTTCTCCAAATTTGCACTTAAAAACTCAGTGGTTTTGCACTTTTTAGGTTGATTAATATATCTTTTGCAGCACAGCAGAAACATAGAAACTGTCACTGTAGATATGACCAATAGCCCAGTTAGCTGGTTCCTTGCTTCAAGAGGTGTGAAAATGCAGAAAACTTGCCAGCTAACCACATTTCCAGGCGAAAAAACCCAACTCTTCTCTCAAGGTGCTGGAACTGTTTTTTTCTGTGAAGGAGCAGTAAAATCTTTATTACTTGTATAAGGTTAGACTCTTCTTTTTTTTTTTCCTCTGCTGCATCTTTTTCTTCTGCATTTCTTGCACAAGTGAGCTCAACAGGTTAATTACGCATAGCCTACAAAGTACACCCTTTCATCTTTTAAAAATGTGTTGATAAAATTTAGGCTTCTGCTGGCAGTTTGCTTATGTCACATTAGAAAGTAAATCCACTCTTTGTCCTTTTTCACCATCAATTATATACTGCTATTGTATTAGTTCCTATGTACTTTCTGAGTTCTAGAATGCGTCTGATCTCAACTCTTCACAATTTTTGTTGTCCTCCTGTTATTTGAAATTTCTTTTTCATCTTTGTTTTCTTGCCTTCCTGTATTTTCTACTTTCATCACTGTGTGCCATTCACATTTACCATTGTTATCAGCTATAAAATAGCTCTTCAGGATGGAAACTCTAACATTATGTTTCTCTTTGCTGCCCTTCCTTAATCCTCTAAGATTGTCTCACAACTATTTAAGTTTAACTGGCTAATGAACTCATGGTCAGTTGTAAAGTTTGCTACCTAAATATTCACAACAACTTTAAAACTTCCAAAGTTACTCTGATCTTCATACCGATTTTGAGGCATTTCATTGTTAGGTTAAATCTATATATTTTTCTATTTATTTCTAACCAATAGATGTATGAAGCCAGCTTTTTCTGAACTGTTAACTGCTTTTTGAGCTAAAGTAGCAAACCAAAAGCATCATCATCTGACTTTCACTATTAAAATGTAAGGTAATAATAATACAATCTATTTTTTGTATTAGAGTAATGATTATCTGGATCAGCAGTTTATATAATACGTAGAAGTTCTTTTCTTTTGATATACCTACAGCTTGGTGTCTTGTGATAAGAGACATAGACACTGTAAAAGAGCCATTTGAAAATGTATGAAATTGCTCAAGTCTGTATACATTCAAATTCTGTTGCTCTCCATACTTTTTCTCATGCATTCTTGAGAAGAGAATGTTTCAGTATAACATATCTATGCACAAAGTACTTTAAAGAAAATATAAAGGACTGGAATGCTTTGCTGTTTTTGTGATGTCTGCAAGAAATGCTAATCTTATATTCTTTCAGAACACCCAAAGGATGTTTGAAGGCAGGCTATTTCACCTTCTGCTGTACTTGAAAAGTGAAACTCCAAAGGTATCCTCTTTGACTACTACACATTTTATTTATTAGAATTACATTTCTTTCTAGGCTTCATACTTGAAAGTGGGAGGTTTGTCCTACAAAAGTGTTTGAAAGTTTCTGCCTTCTTCATATATGACTATTAGAGCATGTAGGATATATTTAGGGTTTTTTTTTTTTTTTTACAACTGAATGTAGTGACTAACGCTTTGTGGCTGTTCTTTTCATTTTCAAAGCAATTATTCCTGAAAAGGCTCATATACTGAAGTTGTCAGCTAAATATTTCTTACATGCCTGAAAAGAACAGGCATCTTTGCAGAAACCCATCATTTGACAATTTGCTAGAGTCTGTGCTAGCGTTATATTTCATTGAATATTTCAATTTGGACTTTAATAATTTTTGTTCGTAGGTGCTAAATTAATGACATGACAAAACCAGGACCAAATTCATCCCTGACAGAAGCATAGATTTACTACCTTAAAACAAGTCTCTGTTTATTAACAAGACCAACGTGAAGAACAAGAAGAAACCTTCAGGGAGCACTTCATTGAAATGAACTTCCTTATACTGTGTAGTTAAAGCATAGAGAAAAGAGAAGTTATGTTTAGAGCTTCTTCTGTGGTCGCCACAAATAACCTGTATTTTAAATAGGCAACTCAACAGTATGTGAAATCCGTTACCACATCTCATGTAGGATTTTACCCTGCTGGCTGGGAAAGAGAAAACTGACAGCCACAGCAAATTATCTTGAGGAGCCCTTTCAGACTAAGCAGAAACAACTCCACTTAATGTGAATCTTACATCGAAGTAAAATGCAAATAACTCCATAAAAGGATACAGAGCTTCAAAGATTTAGATTCTTTAAGCTAAATTCTTTAAAAAGAATGAGAGAAGCAGAAGCAACCTGTTCTAGTACATAGCCAGCATTACACAACAAGAAGACACTTTATAAGTTCCTCCTGTCAGAACTTCTTATGACTGTAATTCTTCCTTCCCAATGTCAACCTTGCTGTAGACATTTCCATGCCTGTGACAAGGAAAGGAAATAATATTCTCCTGTTGCTTTTGGGATCATTACGTGTAATCACAGCAAAGCTCCTTTATCAGTACAAATCCAGTTTAGCATGACATTGTTGGAGGTCTCTTGGGATGGCTAAACCTTTGATGTTTTCTCATGTAACTCTTACTGTGTCAGTATTGCTTTTAAGTATGTTTCTGACATACTGATATACAGTTTTCCTTTAAAACAATGTACTGTAGGTTCACAGGAAAATTCTAATTGAAAGGGACTTCAGGGACCTATCTGTAGTTTAACCCACTGCTTAAAGCACAGTCAGCTATGAAATCAGATCCAGTTACTCATCCAGTCCAATCTTAAAATGGACAGAGACTGTAAAACCTCTCTGGACAACCTGTTTTAATGTAGGATTGTGCTCACTGTGAAAAAGATTCTCTTTGTGTCTGGGCCAAGCCTCTCATTTCAATTTGTGCCTATTGTTTCTCATCCTCTACTATCCACTTCTGAGAAAAAGCTCACCCTCTCTTCTCATTAACATCCTTGCAGGACTGGAAAGCTGATGTTAATCCACCCTGAAGCTTCCTCTTCTGAAGGCTGAACAAGACCCATTCCTTCCACCTCTTCTCTCAGGTCAAGTGCTCTGAACAGTACCATGTTGGTGGCTCTCTGCTGAGCTGCTTCAGTAAAAAGCTCACAGATGTTCAGAATGGGATAGTGCTTTACTTCAATTCTTGTAATAATAAAGGAACTCTACAAGTCAAAGAAGTGGTATTCCAAATAAAATTTCAGTTTTTGGTATCACCAGTTATATAGGAGGTATGCTGATTGAAATTTTAATCACATGTATTTTAGACATTAACAGCAGGAATTTTAGGACCACAAACTGGTCCTGTTCTAGTTTCTCGCTTCATTAGACTTAAGAGCACATGTGACCTAGCTCACAAAAGAATGTTAATTTTACAACCTCCATTTAATGTGAATTGTGGTTGACAGGTGGATATGTATGTTTGTAAAATCAGCAACTCTACTTGAATGCTGACAGTGAGTAGTTGATTCTGTAGGACAGAACTGCAATAACAGGCTTTCACATGCAACAAACCAGGTGAAAAGCATAAAGCAGTTAAGGTTTACTCTGAAGCACCTGCTGTGTTTTATACTTTGTCTGAAATAAAGTCCAACATAAGAAATTACCTATTTTATACTGGCAAACACAGGTTTTTTTATTGTCTTTACCATGAAGATAGTTAGCAACAAAGTTATATAATAATTTGAAGTATGATGAAAGGGCGTTGTGAATTCTCCGTCATTTTTTTTTTCCAAAATGATGAGATGTCTTGTTAAAAGACCTTCTGGACAAAACAGCACCTAAGTGAAGAAACTACAGCCACTGTTACTCTGGCATTCAGATTAGAAATGCCTCTGACATAAAGTATATTGATCAAAGAATGTATTTTGAAAAAATAAGGAAAGAAAACCAGGACTGAAAATATGGAAGAAAAAAAAAAAAAAAAAGAGAAGAAATATGATTAAGGAGAAATAATTTAAAACCAGAGAAATCTGAAAAGTATGGGTGGGAATATTGGACTGATTGTTCTATAAGTCAGGTGCTTTGCCTTTGCTCCTGAGGCTATGCGCACCCTGCCAGGACACTGATTCAGCCCAGAGTGTCTCTACATGTTCCTGAGACCAACAATGTGCCACAGGCAGAAAATGTGCGTTAGGCCTTTATGGTGAATGAGCAGCAATGTCAGAGCAGCCAGACGTGCACAATGCAATTGATCTGAGGATACACAGCCCACCTGATCCTTCAGGAAAGCAAGGGGTGTGTTATGCAGGCCCAAAATGGGTTTAATACAACCGTGCTATAAAGAATGGGATGTGGTGAGATCATGGGTAAATAGCATTGTAAGAAAGGTGGATTGCCCTGCAAAAGGATATAAATAAGAGGTATTCCAATATCTCTTCCAACAAATAAGCTACACTATCTTGCACACTCAACCGTCTCATTACCATTCTGCATTGCTTATTTATTTAATTACATAGAGGTGACAATTTAGAACAATAGAAAATAGAATAACTATGCATACCATTGTTTGCTACAAAGAGATAACTTCCTAGATATTTCTCAGGCAAAAGGATGTGTCAGAATTCTGAAAGAAGGATAAAACCTCTATCCTAGTTTCCTGCTTCATCAGACTGAAGATCACATGTGACCGAGCTCACAAAAGAATGTTACTTTTATGACCTCCACTTAATGTGAATTATGGTTTTCACCATAAGGAGGTACTATTATGGACTACAATATGTACTATTATAGATTATATCTATGGATTTCACTGTAAGTGAAGGATTTCAGTGAATTCTGAAATTCAGTGCCTGAATTTCCAGCACTCTCTTTAAAATCTGCTGCAAAATATAGGTGGAGTACTTCGTGAATTCCTTTTTTCAAATGTCAATAGGAATATGAGTACTTAATAAAATATCCCTCACTTGGAATTAAGGCTGTGAGATTTTTTTAGACTTAGCTGAATCAAACAAGATTTGACTCAAACATCCACATTTGACGTGGATCACATCTTTTTGTCCTACTGTGCCTAAAAAAGTGTAATTTTCTGTAAAAAAATGTAACAACATTTCATTTGCCCTTAGAGAAAACACTGTTCCAGAAACCTGTTAAAAGAACAATGCTAAAGAAAGCCTGGACTCACCAAACCAGGAAGAAAGGATGGGTTAGGGTTAGGGTTAGGGTTAGGGTTAGGGTTTTGCAGCTAAGGAGCTCCAAGCTCAGATGTCTTTGCTTGAGGATATCTGAATTCACAATTCCTACCTCCCTACAAAGCGCCTTACCCTGCTGCTGTAATGGGCAGCGTGCTTTGCATTTTACCTGTTGATGTTCTTGCACTGTATTAATAGATGTTAAGTGTATTAGTAGATACTACCTCATGTGAACACTGATGCATATACTGCCTACCCAGCAAATGTCCCAGCCACGTGACTGGAGAATCAGTCACAGGCTGCTCTCATTTTTGGGTAATTATGTCAGTATTTAATAAGTAATAAAACAACCTCAAGGGGGAAGAGGGAGGAAGCCATTGTTCAGAATATCGTATAATCTCATTATCGGTACCACCTCCTCAGCCTTCAGTCTTGCAGTGGGTGGATTTTAACATTGCTGAATCGAGTCCCTTCCAGTCTGTGACATTGCTGTAATGCCTGAGCCAGCAGGCAGATGCTAATTCCCCTTGTGTAGCTCAAACTCCCTTGTCTGGCTGAAGTGGGCTTTTTTCACGTGAAATTATTTGGTGAATTGGGTTTACATCTGTAAGATATTTCAGAGCAAGTGAATTTGCACTTCGGAGTCATTCCACTTTTTATGGCTAAAACAGTTTGTCCAGCTCTGTCATAACAATAAGCCTTGTTAATATATAGTTTGGTGGAAAATAATGACAATCACAAGCCTAAAAAACTAAACACAAAAACAACACAAAGAAAAAACAGCACAAAAAATTAGAAAGCCACGCAGATTTTGCAAATAGAAATCCTAAGAATAATAACCAAAGGAACATTGCAAATAGAGTATTTGGGGCTCTGTACGTGAACATAGCAAAGCACCGCTGCTAATACCCACCAGGTGGCTCTCCACTCTGGAGCATAGCAGGTTGTAAAAATCGCTTTTTATAGGAGAAAGGGGCTTGTGCCATACCCCAAAATACTGAGATTTGCCTTTTGCATTTACATATCTGCCTCAGCTGTTGAACAGATGCTCAGCCTGGGAGACAGTGTGAAAGCCTCACACTCAATTCTTCTGTTTATTTTTAGGCTGTTATTTTTGAGTTATTGTTCTGGATCTGGAGGACTGTAACTCCCTGCTTACTCAACTCTGTATCCCACAGTATATGCAAACACAATGTATGCTGGAGTTTGCTGAGTGCCTGTCTACAGTAAAAAAATAATAAAGCTAAAGTCTTATGCACTGCTAATATCTCAGTTGAAGGATTGTACCACCTGACCTTTAAACTGTGTTTTTGTTTGCTGTCTGAAACCTGTATTTCACTTGAAATCTTTCCTATCTTTACCCATGACTGCTTAAACTGTTCCCATGATTTCTCTGAAATAAAGCTCCTATTCCTTAGTCATGGACTATACTGTCACTGTATTATGGTGACAGGCATTTATAAGGTGTTGTTTTGTTCCCCATCCCTGCTAACCTGAGGTAACAATGATTGTCAAAGTCATCACACTAAACTGAGGTGTCATTACTTGGTTAGAGTCTGAAAAGAGTGCAGCAGACGACATCATTCTTATGTGGGCCCAAATCCTGCATTAATTGAAAGGGACATCAGAATGGCTCCTGTCTCACTAACTTCAAATGACCTTGGTCTTCACTATTTTAAAGGAAGATAGAGTTCTAAAGTCCAAGAACTTCATTTTTTCATACCTCATGGCATTAAGCCATCTTTTCCCCTCTGCCCATTTAACAAGGTTTTAACACTGAGAAACAAGGTTTGTCTGAGAGCAACAACAGTGGAGTCACAGTTATGTTTGTTTTCTTTCTCATCCTAATTTTTCTTTTTGTATTGATTCTTCATAATGCTGTCACCCAGACAGAAAAAGAGCACTTCACAGCCTGGTATTGCTTCTCTGTGGGTTTATTGCATAGTCCTTATTTCAATCTTTACAGAGCAGCTGCTTTTAATGTACATGTTATCACCAAAGCAAGCTAACAGAAAGAGATTAATTTACTGAGAAACCAAGGCTATTCTTATAAAACCAGGCATACTTACTGATACTAATGGGATTACTGTGAAATAAGCTAAAGTGAGTATATGAGGAGATAATCCGTGAACCAGGTCACAGGTGCGGCTTTTTATTTTTTCTCAAAATTCAACTCCACATTTCATGGGTTGGATCTATTCTCTAGGTATAATATATCATATAATAACTATGCATTTAGAGAGAATATATGTTTATAAATACTTTTTTTTTTCTGTTTGTTTTGTTGTTTTGTTTTGGGTTTTTTTAAAGTAGTTAGACTCCTAAATTCAGTGCCAAAATGAGGAGCACAAACTGCCTGCAGCTGAAGACAAAGTTCTGGTTGGTCCTCTTCTGTGGTTAAAGTCTCATAAACATGCTATATTTTACTGGGTGCATCACCAAGAATCATCATTCTGGCATGCTGATGTTGCACACAAGGAAGTGGAAAGTACATAGGCAATCTCCTGGGGAAGCAACATGATCACACTCTTCTCCACTCAAGGATGCTGAGAGAGAATGTGGCCATGGCAACAGCAAAGGGATGGATGGGGCCTGCCTCCTGGGAAATGCAGAAAAAT
The DNA here is from genome assembly GCA_026283785.1 of Coracopsis vasa. Taxonomy (NCBI): domain Eukaryota; kingdom Metazoa; phylum Chordata; class Aves; order Psittaciformes; family Psittacidae; genus Coracopsis; species Coracopsis vasa. The sequence continues at coordinate 28,789 of JANHGB010049542.1, forward strand.
CCCTCTGCCAAATAGCACATATGTCACAGATGGTGGTAGCATGGGCAACCCAGGGATGCTTTCTGCCAGCAGCAAGTGTGTTTCCACACATACACCAGAGCCCACTCTATGGAATTACAGTTGACAGGATTTTAAAGAAATACAAGAATTACCTCTCAATACTCTGTTCTACCTTAAGGTGCAAGGACCAAAGAAAAATATAGAACTTAAAAACTTCATTTATGTCCCTAGTTTATCCCTTCTCTAATCTTAGTTTCTGTGTTTGTAAAATGTATATGATATTGACTCCATAGGCACGTAAACAAAAGTTAGAATATATTTATTCTTTTAATAAGAAAGCTACATATGTCCTAAGGATAATTAAGGGGACAGAGAAAAAAGCAGCAGTCCCACATTTTTTAGAATGTGCAATAAAGAGCAGACTATGTAATGTCAGGAATGAGTTCATTTCTAATTTCAAAGAAGTATGGCCATGACAGACATGTTAATCATGAGAAATATCCTGCTAAAATTAATTCGATGAAGAAACCATTTCAAATAAAGGTAAAATTTTTCAGGAGAGGAGATAAGAAAGCTGAGAAAATCCTCAAAAGCATGAAGCTCATGATAACATCATCAAAACTTCAAGGCAATAAGCTGATATTTCTATGACTAAATCCAGCTAGACTTATAGATACATACCTAAGCATCTTTAATATTACCTGGTAATATTTCTGAAGCTAGAATATTACTTCTTGACTTTCTGCTTTACCAATGCTTTTAGATTTGTGATACAGACGTACTAATACAGCTTTTTGGCACTCATTCTTCTTGTTGCTCTGCATTGCCATGAGGAAAAATATAAGAAAAAACTTTCTGCAATTCTAATCATTACCAACTCAACAACCCATGGGGTTTATGTTCACAAAAATCTCTGGATGTGGGTCAAGTTCGGACTTGCCTGGTTTTGCCTTAAGGCATTTTTCTGCAAGGCTAATTCTATAGGCCAGAAGCGCATTTTACTCAGACAGCTATTTTTAGTGGTTAAAGACTTTTTTTTTTTTAACAATGAAAGCAGTACAATTTGCAGAGTAATTGCTCTGTACAGCAAACATTATACAGATATCCCAAGTGCGCAGGAACGGCATCAGCACTTGTCCTCTGTCCTTGGTAGTGACAGTTGTTGGGTTTTTTTTGTTTTGTTTTGGTGTTTAGAGATTCTGGAGTGCCTAAAGCACAGTCCAAATGTTTTTCATGTAAAACAATCCCAGCAGCAGCCTGATGTGAAAGTTCTTCTTACAATCAGGTCAAACACAAAGAACGCAATATTCTAATCATGGGAAAGGCCAATCATGTAGGAAGCACTGTTTTGTAGCGTAAGCACTATTAAGGCAGCAAACGTTAGAGCAAATTACCACAAAGAATGAACAAAGCTGGCTTTTGAGCACTTATCAAGTGCTTTTTCCAGTCCCTGCTGCCATTCGCTATATCTCTGGGAGATGCACTTCTAAAAAAATGGAACTGGGGAATTTCACATCTCCAGCTAACAGAGAAGCATCAGAGAGGTTGATATCTGTCAATAAAACTGGTATTTACAGCAGAACAAAACATGATGAAAACTGAGATACAGATGCAGCTGAATTACCCTTGGTATCCCAAACAAGGAGATAGAGTGGAGCCCTCCTAACATACAAGACTTGCCTGCTGATCCAGAAAGATAAGCATTTGAAAAGAGGCTATGAAAAGCCACTTCTGAGCAGTCTTTTCTTCCAAAGCAATTTTCCTTGAGGATACAGGAAAGCAAGTGTTCATTGATAATGTTTCCTTTGTAAAGCAGTCATGTGGGCCAGATTATCAGATCCGCTTCACTTACTTTCACAATTCAACCAGTAGCAAGGATTAGAGACACATTTTGTCAGCTTGAGATTCTTTTGGTACAAGACAGCTCATTATCATGACAAATACAGTAGTATCCATCACTCCTAGCAAAGGAAACTGTGTTGGAAGAGTTGTAGTTTTCTTGGACTCTGATTACTTTGGCAAACTCCTTTAAGCCAATTGTTAATCAGCAACGATCAGAACAACACTAAATTCTACAAATGCCATAACCCATGCAGAACCATCCCCAGAATCAGGAACCAGGCAGTCTCAGCCATGATATTCAAGAATGTGAAAACAAGCCTATCAGAATAAGTCATTTTGTTCTATAAAAAATATTAGATATTTTAGTTTTTGCTAGCTCGGAACAAATGCAAATGTTAAAATAACTAAATTTTTTTTGAGACAGTTTTTCCTCCACAGCCTCAAAATAGATCCAGAGCAGGGCCTTGCTTAATAAAGCTGTATAATTCTTCCCCTTGAATTACAAAGGTGATTCTCTTTTTTTGTTTTGCATCAAGAGCATAGCACACAGGTTATCCACAGACAGAGAATTTGTGTGTGTGTCTCATCTATATCTTAATTATTGATTTTTAAAATAATTTAAATGTGTAACTATGGATTTATCCCCTCCAAGTGTCTGACTTATTGTGTAACTGTCCTGGTCAGAATAAATAATTGACTGGGTACAATTCACATTTTTAGTGCTATTGAAAGTCATTTTCAGACACCTCTGATCATACTCTTGAAAAAATTATTCTGTCACCAGGAACAATTATATGTGACTGCTTCTTTTTGGTGTCATTCTGATTATATTCACTGTTTCCCTTTATTTTGTTCTCCTTGCTGCTTGAAAAGATGAAAATTACCCGTGCCTTCAATTAATTTCTCACTCTGCAAATAAAACTTCCTGAAAATTGTTCACTTATAAATGAATTTATTACTTTTGCAACTGGAATCAGTCTGCACCCACATAATCTCATCTTCATTCTCTCTCACAAATATCCACTAGTCCCAGATGGCTGCATTTTATTATGCCCAACTATGGTATTATGATGGTCATTTAGAAATGGGTGAATTTAGAATAAACAGGTATATTTTTTTTTAATCTGATCCCTATCTACAAAGTTGGACTGTGCTGTTTGGAAGATACTCTTTGGCTATGTGGAGCTTCACAAGAATTTGTGAGATGCTAAAGGTTATAGTTTATTTTTTGTTGAGACAGAAAAGTGTAAGTACGTGACATTTGAACAGCAAGATTACTGAACAGCGCAGACCCTCAATGTTGTGGGCATGCAACCTCTGTGTATGACACTAAAAGTAAAAAAAATGTTTTCAGTTTTTCTACAAAGGACTGGAAAATGTCCAAAGGACAATAATGTGTTTGGAAATGATTGCCAGGGGAACTTGCCCTATTACCTCCACAGGGATTAAGGTGATGTTCACTGGCCTGTATTTCCCTGGATCCTTCTGCTTGCCCTTACTGAAGGTAGCAGTGATCTTTGGCTTTTCCAGTCCCCTGGAACTTCCCCCAGTCACCACAACCTTCAAGGATAATCAGCAGTGGTCTTACAACGACATCTGGCAGCTCCCTTAGTCCTCATGGACACATTCAGTCAGGTTCCACAGATTTGTGTATGTCTACTTGCTTTAATGTTCCCTAATGTGATTTCCCTAACTGAGCATAAAACTTTATTGCTTCAGACTTTCCTACTAGTCTTAGCAGCCTGCAGTTCCTCAGGGCAAATTTTATCAGTAAAGACTGAGATGAAGAAGGTATTGGATACCTCATCCTTCTCCATGTCCTTGGTCACCAAGTTCCCTGCCTCATTCAGTGTAAGGCCCTCATTTGCCCAAATCTCTGCTGTTCTGTTGATGAAACTATAAAAAAAAGTCCCTCATGTTTCGCTTTCTGTCTCCCTCAAGATTCAAATGCAGATGGGCTTTAGCCTTCACAACACCATTCCTGCATACTCAGATAGCTGTTCCAGCTTTCACCTCTTATACAAGTCCTTTTAGGTCTGAGTTGAGTCAGGAGCTCCTCCCTACTCATCTGTGCAGGCCTCCTGCCGCTATGGCTTGATTTCTTCTACAATGGTATGGCCCACTGTTATGCCTGGAGAAAGTGACTCCTGAAAACCAGCTCTCCTGGTCTGCTCTTTTCTCCATGACCATCTCCTGTGGGACCCTTCCAGGTAGCCAAAGTCTGCTCTCCTGTAATCCAGAGCTGTACTCCTCCTGTTTGTTGCCTTTTCTTCTCTCTGGTTTCAGATCTCTACCACCTCATGGTCACAGCAGCCAAGACTTCCCCCAGTTGGGATATAAATCCCGACTTTTATATCCTCCACCTTTCCTTGTTTGTGAGCATCCATTCAAATGGACCGTCAGCCACTGTTGGATCACTGCTAGGAAGTTCTCATCAGTGCATTTCATGTATCCCCAGGATTTCTTCTTTAATGCTGAGTTGCTATCCAGCACATATTGGTTCCCCCATGAGAAACAGGGCTTTTGAACACAAGGCTGTCTGAAAACAGCAACATCTTCCTGATCAGGCAGTCTGTAGCAGATACCTGCCACAACATGGTCTGCTCTCTAACCGTAATCCATGAACCACTGACTGGCTCATTGTCTGTTCCAGGGCAAGGTTCCATGAATTTGTGCTAGTCTCTTACAAAAAACTAAATGCCCCACAACTTTCCACACCTGTCCTTGCAAAAGAGCACGTGTCCATCCACTGCAGCACACTGGTTGTGGGAGTCTTCCCACCATATCTATAAGGGGTCATAGTCCTGCAACTGCATACATGCTTTCCATTCCTTCTGGTTTTGTCCCATGCTACATGCATCCTTTAGCGTAAAGGTATTTCAGAGAGGTGCTCTAGGCTGTTGATTTCTCAGAAAGTATGAGAGCTTCCCCCATGATGCTATCATCTTGGCACTTCCCTCTTTGTATGCATGTGCTTGAAGTGGGCCTCCTCCACCCTGCTTTGTCATTCTGAGGCTCTCTCTTGTCCACCATACCCTTTGTGCTTTCTTGCCAACACAGCCCACCACTTTCTCAGTGGACTGTGGGTCACCATCTCCCTTCACCACCTCATTCCTAGTGTCAAGGTCTTCTCAGCAGGCTTTGCTGCCAGTCTGTTGGCGGACGTATTTTCTCCTGAATCAACCTAAGAGCTGTTTTCTAGAATCCACCTAAGTATTAATTCCAGACATTTGCATTACTAAGTAGAAATCACACAAAGCTAGGCTGAAAGAAACCTCTGAGACAGGATGAAGTGTACCCAGCTCATTCTTGATTACACATTCATCCAGTGTGTCCTCAGAAACCTCCAGTGAAGGAGACTGCATAGTTAGCATGTTCCAGCACAATCTGTCCCTACACTTACTTTTTCTTAGCATCTAACTTAACTCTCTCCTGGGTAAATTAAGCTAAACAACTTTGTCCTATCCTTCGAGGAAATTCTAATTTCTTCTTACTATAATAATATTTTTCCCTTCTTTTTATGACAAGCTTTTTCATATTTGTTTAGTTTAGAACTAAGAAGGCACAACAAATCGGAAAATTCTCAAATCTCTCTCACAAGCCATTTTCTAAACTTCTCATACCTCTTCTGACTTTCTTCTGGACTCTTAGCAACTTGTTTACCTTTTCCTGAAAGCTAGGCATCTGACATAATGCTGTAGTTAAAATGACGTGTAAAATAAAATACCTCCCCTCTCCAACACTTTACATACAAACATTGCTGTTCATCTGCTCCTTATTTTTGTAGCAGCAGTATTAAACTCTAGTTTCATATCTGGATTGTGATCCACCTCTGCCCTTTTGTATGGTATTATCACACTTATCAAAAGTTTTCTGTTTGGACATTTTATTCTTCCTTAGTAACTGTAGCACTTCTTGCATGCTTATTCAATGTAATTTTACTGATTTTAGATAACTCCTTTGAACTTCCATGACTTTTATATTTTAATCCTGTCCTCCAAAATATTCCTTACTTATAATTAGAAAAAAAAAATCAACAAAAACCCCACCCCAAAAAACCCAACAAAATACCCACAACTTTTTGATGAGCATTTTCTGCTCATTAATGAAACTGGAACAAGACAGAGGAAAAGTCCGTAAAGCATATTATATAAAACATCTTCCCAATTTGAAAGTGAACAGTCATAACTATTTCTTGCTGCATTTCTGCAACAAGTGGGTGCACCCACCAGATGGCAATTTCATTCAGAACAATTCCCTAAGTTGTGTATGAGAATGTAGTTGGTAGTGTGTCAAAAGCCTTATTAAAGTCCAAATATGGTACATGCATTGCTTCCTTTGAATCCAGTAGGTCAGTTATACTGTCAAAAAGGAAAACAGATTGATCTGATTTGATATGTTCTTGATGAATTGATGTTGGCCGTTTCATATCGCTGTGTTATTTTATTATCTATATGCCCATAAACTGATTATTTAATAATTTGTTTCTGTAGCTTTTCGGCTATTGAAAGCAGGGTGACTGTTCTACAATTTATATTTTGTCATTGGCAATATTTTACAAAATTATCATCATTTCTATTGCAGTCAATGCATTCTTGAATGCCCAAGTTCAAAGTCAGCAATTTATAATGTAACTAAATATTATACATTGTTTAAATTTCAAATTCTAACAAGAACTTGTGTATCTCTGTCCTGGCTTTTGTATTTTGGTTTTGCCTTTTATTTCTTCTACTACTGCAATTGTGCCTGCTCCAAGCTTATCTCTTTGTGAGAAAAAGTAATGAGGACTCTACAGGTACATTTCTGAATTCCTTCTCTGAATTAGGCCACAAATCCCTTTTCTTACTCTCTTTCAAAGTCCTCCTCAGGAAGATCTTCCTTCATGATCCTTATGCAGCGTTAGCAAACCAAAAGTAGTTTGCTATAAGCTTGCCTGCAAACTCCTAACTACGATTGGCAAAACAAAACCATTGATGACATGATTTATCCTTCCTTCGCCAACTGTCTTTAAACATCAAAAGGGTTCAGGAATTCAAACCATCTCACTGCTTGGACAGTGAAGCCTGACTGAGCTAAACAAGAAATCCAGTGAGATCTATGTACAGCAATCTCAGTTATAGATCTGCTTTTACTTCCAAACTTTTTCTTCATGTTCAGCCTGACTAAATAAACACTGAGCGGGGAATCTGTCACTTCTGAGGGACAACAGTTATAATTAGCTCACAGTACAATGCAGTGCAGCAAAGGACTGTGAGAAATAATAAACTAGAAAATGCTTCAGCCATGAGACAATATTGCCTACAAGTGTTAGTCTTACAGTAAAAAAATCCACTTTAAGGTTGCTGTAAAAAATCTGGATGCTCTGGATGACAGGTTAGACCATTATGTCATCTCTGGTTTTGACCATTATTCAGAACAGTGTCCCTTTACTGTGTGACTCTCAGGACTGCTCTGGATAGTGTTGGGAAGGCAAGGAGTTTCCTGTGGTACACAGTCCCACAGCTTCATCTTGTTTGAAGCTGCTGGACTAGTGGAGCATACTATCAAATACTTGGATGAATTTAGTACTCAGGTGTCATACAATTCATGAAGTCAGAGATAGCATCATCCCAATTTATATTAGAACTTGTTTTAAACAGGAGAAACTCTTCGTAACACAGGGATTGCTTTCGGTTGGCCAGGCTACTCCTGCACTCTAATCCAGAGATCAGTCCACTCCCCCATGCTGCTTCCTCTCCACTGCAGGATTTGTCAAAATAAGGTCACTGTAATGCACTTTTTAGAAAGAGCTTGCCTGTGATGCCTGAGATACTGAAACCTTGTTACATGGAAGGACGAGTAGGAGTTAAGCCCATTACACTACTACCCTCAGCATCACTGTAGTAGCCTTCAGGGAGCTCCTGGGTGGAAGTGAAAGGGACAATTTAAGCCTATAAAGCCCTAAATAGTCTGACAAGGATCTAAATAGTAGCAACAAAGTCCACTACCAAAATCATTATTCTGTAGTGCAGCATCTGAGCATACCAGAGAAGCAAAATCTCTGCAGAAGATGTGACAGGTAACTAGAATTTTGCCCTGAGAGATCTTCAGTTTTACTCTCCTCACTCATGCTCTTTGTCAAACTTCATCATGCTCTAAAGACTAATACAATTCTTCTGTATTTCAGAGGAAAAGGCAAGATCAAATTTAGAGAAGGCGGTGAATAATTGATGTCAGTATACAATGGAGCACAGAATTACAGTCAGAGCACAGCCGTATGTGGGCACCTGTAACTATTGCAGCAAATCCATGTGTTCATACTTTCCCATACCAATATCTATGAAAACTATCTATTCAAACCTACATATAAAAGAGTAATCCAAAACTTATTCAAACAACTAAAATCACATTAATGCCAGTTCACAAACATTTCCTCAGTCATGCCCCTCTCCAGATCTCAGACAAGTGATATAAAGACAAGATGGTTGATCAAAGTAAAATTTAACTGCCTGTGGCAGAGATTAGAGAAAAAAAGTAATAATTGCTAAATGAAAGAAAGCACTTCCCTGTTAACAGGCACACAAAAACCTTAGGTCTGTATTTGAAACACTGTGGACTTCACAAGTTGGGGGAAGGCTTGCATGACATTAACTGAGCAGTGCTTGGCACTCAAGGGGACAGAAAAGCTGCAACCATTAAGTATTCAAAAGGCTTTTTTAGTAACTTGAGTTTGAAGTTGCAATTGCTGTTTTAATCATTATTGTTAGAGGGCAGAATTTCCTATGAAACAGAGTGCCAGGTAACTGGTTTGTCTCAACACCCTTCACATTCCTGTTAAAATTTAAATGGGATAACTTCATCAGTTATTTTGCACTTTCTCAGCCCTTTCTGCTATTTACAAAATTTAAAAAGGGAGCACATAGATTTGTTTTATTTTTTTATCCCCTTTATAACTGCACACTCCCTCCCACCAAAATCTGCAATTTTGAAATCCATGCAGTTTCCATAGAGGACAGTTGAATCTAGTAATTCCTCTAACATACTTCGAAGTGTGTTTACCCTGTGCTGATATTATCACTTGTCACTCCACAGGGGATTGCAGGCATTCCAATACACAGCATTCCTGAAGTTCTTTTTTTTGCATGGAAAAGTGGCCTTAGCTGTTTCTGATCCCTCTGCTGTTTAGCATTGGCCTCCACTCTCAAAAGAAGAAACAAGTCCCAATACTTCTTTCAATCCCCTAAATAAACTCTTATATAAATATATTTATGAATGGAAGACATGCATTTTCTTCATGCTTATTTTAAGGCAAATATCTTCAAAGAGTCAGGTTTGTCAAATTAAAGTGTCTTTGCATGCCATGTAGTCTAGAACAACTATACTGTGTTTTACAGACCATGTTATCATGAATAGACCACCATAGAAAAAATTCACGCTCAAGTATTAGAAGAAATGCTCTCCTCTTCTCACCCTTTTCCTGTCTCTAAGATGCCAAGGAGAGGATATTAACAATGCAGAGAGACGGAATTAGAGAAGTTGCCTTTTGAGATAACTGGAACTGATACTTAACTTCGTTCTGACCTTTACACCACGTATTTTTGCTATTGATTTTATTTTTTAATGTTCCCACCTGATATGCTAACTTTGACAGCAACAAAGGTCCTGTTCTTCTTGGAATACAATTCCCTGCAGTGCTGTCAGATGCTACATGCCTTTGCCACTTCTCTCCATGCTTTAAAAAGATGTTGTTGAGGGCTCTTTTTGAAAGATACTTTGATTGTCCTGTGGCAAGGAGGAAGATGGGGGCTGGAGGGAGTTGAAGAAGGGTAGAAGGCCTGGGCAGTAAAAATGGTGAAGTAGAGAGCTGAAAATTATTCTTTGAATGTTTGTAGAAGAAAAAAAAACATTACCATGTTTCTCTGCTGACCCTGGACAGGCTCTCCTTTTCTACTCCTTCCATATGGAAAAGATAGGTATGTGCCACATAACGCAGAGACAGTAATGTCAGTGTTTCTGAATGAAGGGGGGGCAGCCTCTGATCTCCCCAGGGTTATGTGGCTCTTCAGACTCCACGCCAGTCATGAAGAATTTCCACTTAATTAAGGCAACTGAGATGCCTGAATTACAAGCACAGGGTTCAGATACTGTCAATGGAGACTTTACAGAGTGTCTGAGATAGCACAAATGTCCACTTAAAAGCTCCTGCCTCATAAGAACTCTTCAAATATGGATATTCAGATTAGAGCTTCTATTCTTCTTTCACACTTGCTTCACTGTGAACCAACACAAATTCAGGGCATAATCCAGCCTTCTGACTTTGACATAAATACCATGCTATATGTGCCACAGTTCTTTACTCATCTGACGATGAACAATGGATTTTCACGCAACCAGTACTTTTCTTGAAGAGCATTTTGTTATGATAAAAATTTTATTCCTTTTTTAAATCCTGTTAGCATAAAACTAAAGAACTCAAGTTGTTAAAAGGGAGTAATATTTTGGAGGATGGATATTCACATTGTACATTGTACACTGTACATTAACATTGGTCATTTGCCGAGGTGAGTATCTCCAGACAAGAGCCTTCAACCCCGAAGCGAGGGGAAACACTGCTTCCAGGAGCCTCAGTTATGAGCAGCGAGAGCCACCAAGGGAGCCTCGAGCTCTCCACGGGCCTTGCCCAGGAGTCGGCAGCTTTGCTGGGGCGAGCAGAGACTCAGAGGGGGCAGCGCCAGAAGGGACAACACCGCCCTGAGTGAGGAAAACAGGGCCCAGGGAGTATGAGTGGTCCAGAGCACAGAGAGCGGGGCAGGCAAAGGCAAGGCACGGCAGTCAGGGAATTACAGACCAGTCTCACCTCTATGCAGGGCAGGGTCTTGGAGCAGATTCTCCTGGAAGGCATGCTAAGGCACATGAAAAACAAAGAGGTGGTTGGTGACAGCCAGCATGGCTTCACTAAGGGGAAATCCTGCCTGACCAATTTGGTGGCCTTCTATGATGG
>JANHGB010049543.1:8501-26332 GCA_026283785.1 Coracopsis vasa
AACTACAGTGACAAATACTCGCATTTTCTGCCTCCCCACAGTACCATGCATCTCATAACAGGTCTTGTCATAATAAGTAAATCAGAAACATGGTAGATGGCAATTAAGCTCCATTATTTCAGTTTGCCTTTGCTCATATTCTGGCTTTGAACTCTATTAGAGCAAAGACTTCTGAATAAAGAATTGGCAAAGAATAAAATTTAACATTATGAAGTGCTTGCTTTGGTCAGATATACCCAAAATATTATTGTGACTTATGTTTTCAGTCCCTTTGTCCACTGCCTAAAACAGCTTTTTTTCTGAGGAGGTAACAGAGTTGTTTGATATTTGTATCTACACCTATTGTGCAGGTTGGAATTGTCAAGTCTATCAAATCAAATTTTAACACTCAAAAACAAAGTTGTGTGATTTCTGATTACTATGAATATTCAACAGAGGTAATGTACAACAATGCTCAGCAGTAGCTCTGCTCCTTAAACCTTACTGTTTGCATAATTCAAGACTTTCTTTTGATAGTGAATCAAGGCACTGTGTGGACACTGAAACAAACCTGATATAGCTTGTAAGAGCTAGAAAATCATTACCTAATCTAACACAGCAGCAGGCACTATTACTCTTCCTCCTCCATTATCTTAACTATGCAAGGTAAGAGTCATGCTTGAACACCACCAGGAAGCAGCGCAGCAGAAGAAATGTGCCCTCCCTACCATGTCCCCTGGAGCATCTCTCAGATGAGCACTCCAGCTCACCCACATGGGGATCCATCAAGGTATGGAAAAGAAACAGGGAAAATGACAAAAGCAGAATATATCCCAAAAATTAGCAGAGGAAAGGGAGACCCACAAGGCTTCAACACCACCCTCATTAAGAGAAGCGCACCAACCATATTAACCATATGCCTTGCCACTGCACTGGATGCAAGCACCAAGGGGTGGGAGGACTTCCTGCTGGGAAAAAGGGAAAAGAGAGATTAAAGAGAGAGGGGGAAAAAAAAAAAAATCTATCTATATATATAGATATATATACATGTTCCCCTAAAACTTCTTTGTAGTGCACAGCTTTTAATTTTCCTCTGGATCTGAACACACTCAAATGGTCAAACAGCCTCATGCCTGCCAGGAGGCACGCACTGTCTGCATGCTGTGTCTCCTTCCTCCTGGGGCTCTCCAGGATCACCTGGATTCCCACACAAGCTCATCAAGCCCATCACAATTAAATAGCCTCCTCATTACAAAAGCTCAACTGAACACAGGCTTATCAGAGTGCAGTACCTCTGACTTGATAGTCCTCACCATGTAAGTCACTGCAACCACAGCTGGCAGGAGAACACAAGAGGCAAGTGTCTTCATACATCTACAGTAGGTGACCCAAGCAGAGGCACAGTTAATACTGAGAGCTCTTTAAATAACATTGTATCAAGCTATACTATATACATATATATGCACATACACACACTTCATCTCTTTTGTGAGCAGGAGCCAGGTAAAGCTCAGCCCCTGGGTGCAGCTCTCCAGTGATGCCGGGAGCTGCCAGCAAGACCCTGACCCCCTGCACCTGCACCCACTGCACCCCCTCCATTAATGCAGCACCCGGGTTCAGCAGTTTACTTGCTGTCTGTCCCCAGTATAGCTGTTATGACAGGTTTATTCCAGTTTAAGATTAAAGCCTAGAAGACTATTTGCATAATTAAACATTGATCTGCTCTCCCTCTCTGCATGTGCCTCTCATTCATGTGAAATACATTAATTAGGCATCTGCCTCAGGACATAGGCCCTGCAAGACATGGTGTGGTGCCTGTCCCCTATGGAAAATTTTATCCATCTTTAGAAAAACATGCAAAACTTTTTTAACATAAAACCAAGGTGACAGGCCAGAAGCATTTTTCTTTCTACCGGGGAACAAAGGGAAGGAAACAAAGGGACATGGGGATTAGCCTCCAGGCTGGCACAGAAAAGGGGATGTAATTGCTAGGCTTTGTTCCTGCAATGCCCATAATCTTCAGCTGTGGGTATTTAGACAAATCAGCATACCAGAATACGCAGCAAAATAAAAATTGCAAGCAAGAGGGGTCTTACAGAGCCAGTTTTCAAAATGTATTGTAACCTACTAACAGTGGGCATCACTGAACCCCCTTTTGTGTCAAACAGTATTTCAGAAAATGCTCAGGCAATCCGAAGTAATTCTTTATTATTAAGTATTTTTGACAAACCAGAGGAACCTGCTTGACAAAAAAGAAACGAGACCCTAAGACCCATAATTACACAGATACTGATTGGGCTACTGCTGGTCAGCATGCTGTCCCACAGCACACTGTCCTTCCTCGACTACATCTCAATCAGGGGGTGAGTGGTTGTTTTGTCCCCTAGCAGAGCAAATCAGGCAGTGGTCTAGGAAGATAACTAATACTGCCACAGACATATAGGCTGAGAGCCTGCAAAATCCTGGGGTAAGCTTACATAGCTTTGCATAGCTAGGGGTATGACAGAATTCAACTGTCATTTTACAGAGAATCAGCCTTAGATTTTCCTTTGGGAGAGAAATGACACCAGCAGAATCAGTGACACAGCACTTCCAGGTGCTCTCAGTAGAAGGGAAGAAGAAATTACAGCCCATGATAGGTGGTGTGGGAGAAATATTCTAAATGTAATATTAAAGTTAAAATCTCTATGATAGTTCTGTTGCCTAGGCAAATTTTTGCTATTGTCACTGTTACTAAAGCAATTCCAATGGGTCATGCATACATAGGATCTGTGCTGAGAGGACTCTGCATTTGATAGTGTGAAATTAATAAAATACCTCTCTCCCTCATACATATGGATGCTCAGAGAAGACAAAACCAAATCTCCATAACCAAATCAGCTGACAAGAAAAACTCAGAGGATCCCTCATGGCAATGCTGGCATCTGGGCAAATTCTCCCATTCCAAAAGAGAGTTGTCCCAAAGTCACTAAAGTTTGCAAACATTCATCCTCAGAGAGGCATTGCCACCCCACTGTGGCAGCACCTGGCCTTAGCCTTACTGAGAAGCACCAGCAGTTTTCTTCAGCTGCCGGAATTGCCCAGGTTTCACACTTACCCACAGGCAAAGCATATTCCATTTGGAGACCAACCTGCTGCAAACTGGGACCAAAGGGGCCACAAGCTGCTTTCCTTACGCTTTGCAGAACCATATGATCGGAAGAGAATTTTTGCTCATGCCAGGAAGGTGTCAGGGCAGCTGCCAGGTAGAATGGGAACATAGGCTCTCCATGGGCTACTCCAACAGGCAATCCCAGCCATGCCACTTTGGGGAAATTTCTGTAGTGTATGAGATGTAATTTGTAAATAAGCAATTTCTCTATGCAAATTGCATAAAATCATTCCACAGAATGCATGAAAAGACCTGAGTGCTCAAATGAATTGCTTAGCATGGGAGGCAACCAGTAAATAGCCAACATTAATTGAGTTCCAATTTCTGTCTTCTGCTACTATAAATTATTTTCACGTTTAAATAACAGACTTGTATTTAAGCTAATCAAGGTTTAACAGTTAAGTCACAGTTGAAAAATATCAGGAGAATCCTATTTTTGCTGCTAGCACTGATTATTCTGTATTTTCAAAAATTGTAACTGGAGGATTGCAACCTTTCCCCCCCTTAGCGATCACAAAAGAAAATTGTGCTGGGTATGTTTCAAAGTCTTTTTTTCTTTTATCTGAAATTTTTATGGGACCTATCAGAATGTCTTTTGTCTGCATCAAGCCTTTTACTTTTTACATATGCTCACTTATATGTATATGTAGTGAGATTGTGGCAAGTAGTTGAGGGATTTGTAAAGCTTGTTTTGCCTTTTGTTTTGGTCCCTTGCTTAAAGGTCAGCAAGCATCATCACACCTGATCTGACTTGCAATTATCCTAATAAACATGACTGAATAGATAAATGCCAACACATTTAAGTATCTAAGATTAAACACACTACTTTCTGTTCCAAATGTACTAGATAATAAGAAAAGCAGAAATATAGCACTTTTCTAGTGCTCATTTGTAAGCCAGGATGAAATGGAGTTTGTGGGTCTTTCAACGGGCTAGAAACACCCTTTTTCCTCCACAGAACACTGTGATTCCTCCTCCCTACTCTTCTTCAGGAGCTGCAGAAGGACAAAATTAAATAGCTGTTCTGCATGAGCAAGGAAATAACCTAAGGTGCAACAGGTCAGCTCATAATGTAGCAAATTTCACCTACCAGTTTCAAGGGCCCACGTGAATTTTGGCAGTCATCCAATATATTGATCAGATTACCTAGTGACAGTAAAATCCAAAAGATGCATATTTCAGAAGCTTCATGGATAAAGCAAGCCAAGCAAGCCAATGAAATAACTATCATCACATCCAGACAGTGTCACATGCCACCAGACAGCATAGCCTTGCCCAAGAACAGGATCACCTCCTCCTAGGGGAGAACAGCAATAAATCTGTGAATCTACTTTAGTGAGCTAAGATGAATAAATCAATGAGGAACAGAAGAATATGTGTATAGGGAACACAATAATGCCATAGGGAACTTTCCCTAGCACCAGTTGTAGGGCTGGGCAGGAAGAGAGACCCACCACCAAAATGAAGGGAAAGCCATGGGGAGCTCCAGTTTGGAAGCTGCCGGCATGAAAAGTCCCTGCTGGCTTCCGTTTATGGGAAAAGCAGCCCCTAGTGACTATTTTGGATGCTTCCCTCCTCATCCTGCTCAGGACACAGCCCTCCTGTTGAGTGAGCTGCAGCAGCATCTTTGCTAGTCTGGCTTCAAAAAATCACATACTGATTTCTCCATGTTCACCCCATTCTCAGCCTGGTTTTCCCATATGATCCCTGTAATACCCATAAGGGCCTGCTGTCCCTGGAGTGTCTTCCCCTGTAACTTCGTACAGGGCAAGACCACTAAAGCCCAGGCCAACAGCAGCTGCAAGGTTGCATTTCTCATCAAGCTTTTCTGTGCTATTTTCTCTGCAGGAGGACAGTGGAATATAATTTCCATACTTTAAAAAAAAAAAAATCAAGCAAATAGCAGACAAACCTAAGTTCTTCCATAAAGCTTCTTCACTATCTGTGTTTGTAATCAAAATACAATTTTTCAGTAGCATTTGTATTTCCCCTATGAGAATGGAACATAAAAGCAATCCAAAGCCCTAACAAAAGGAACCACAGATTTCTGTGTAAAAACAAACAGCTCTCATCCCACTAAACCCCACAGCTACTGCAAATCACTTGATACAATATCTAATACAAATACCAGACTCCAGTCCCTGACTGAGCCAGGATAAAGAGCCTACTTAAAAAAATAACCACCATATATATTGCCCCACACATCAAGTGAAATGAAATAAAAGAAAATCATAATTTCCCAACCACAACTTTTGTCAGAGCCCAGCCTAAGAAAATTGTCAGCCAATATTTGACTAATACATTAATTTTATTGAGCCCACTAAAGACTGCTGTGAGACTGTTAATATACTGCACCACTGCCACATGCCAGGATAGAAATAGCTAAATAAGATCAAGACTGGCACATTGTAAAAAATGAAAATCTCCTGTCAATCTACAAAATAACACAGTACTTTCCCCCATGACTATATCAGACACACAAAGCAGGCACAGTAGGACCACAGGCACATTAATTTCAACATTAAATATCCACTTTCTGTGCTATGGTTCGTGTTGGCATGGTATCACCATTCTCCTTGCCACAGCCACCGTTTGCTCAGTACAGACGCAGAAATGGTACAATCCCTGATGGGCTGTAGTACAGGGTGGCCAAACTGCACTGAAGGCAGCCAGAGTTTGATGCCAGCCCTCAACATCTGCCAACAGACCTACACGTGTTATGGAGCCACCGTAAGTTAGGCTCATAACTTCCTACATCACTTGCAAAAAGAAGATTGCCGCTCCTAAGGAAGCCTCTGGAGAGTTCCACCCCAACCTGCTTGGGCTGCATGGGTCCTGCTCACTGCTGCTGAGGCTGGAGGCAGCAGAGGAACAAACCATGACCCACTGCATGCCTCACCTACCTCTTATTGATTGCAGCACCAGCTGCGGTGGCATTTCACATGGCAATGGCACCTCTCCTGTTTCTCTCTTCTGCCAACTGAGTTGCACAGTTTGGGATACTTCATAAATACAGGTACGCTTTGCATTTAATTTACTTATACGCAAGTTTTGCCAAACGGCTGTATTACCAGCATGGCTCCATTATGACACTGACTGGGATTCTTTACCAAGAGCTTGGTGACAAGGGAAATATACATTAACCTGTGCACCAAAACTGGAATTGTGCAATTTCCTATACCATCTCCAAAGCTGATGCATGTCAGTCCCACCTTAAGCATCATGAAAACACATCTACATAGTCTCTATTCAGCTATGTGTGCCCTACATCTTACTCAGATTTTGTAGTAAGTATGTATATGCGAAATGTGATTATTTACACATTATATAAAAGTTTTTACATATCCCTAAGAGCTGAACAAATTAATACTTTGATTAACTTAGCCATTTGCTCACATGTGATTATTTTCTAAAATTAACACATTATTTTAGTTAATTCAATAAAATAGCTTCTGGGATGTTTCTTCTCTGGGTTGCTTATAAGCTCTGAAGATCAAACATTCATAATTTGAGCTGTGTGGCTTTGATTATAACTGTTAAGGTAAATCACAGGGTACTCCAGTTCTCCCTGGATTGGACAAGTACAGGCACATTCCTGCACACAAGCCAAATCTGGCACTCAGGGCAGGCAACATAACATTTGCTTTCATCAGACATTCAGCCAAATAAATTCAGACGGATGTTTGTGATAAGGGAATAGGAAGGGTCCATAAGTGCAGCTTGTGCTAATTATCTTTAAACTGTATTTGAATATGTGCACAAAACACCTCTCTCCCTCCTAAGTCTGCTCCTCAACAGCAGCATACTGACAGTAAAACCTTATATGCAGAGTCTGAGATCTCCCAGAATCGCTATAACAATCAGGAACCGTTATTAAAATGCTTCTTGTTCTTTGTTTAATTTATAATGTGCTCTCTTTCCTACATGCCCTAAATAATTGTTTTTTAATAGGTTATACAGTTTGACATCATGCTCTATGCTAGTATTTCCCACCGGGAGGCCAGGACATGCTCTCTAACAGTGTTGGCTCCTGTATGGAGGTTCACTGATGCTTCTTCTCTGACCAGGAACAAATACACAGATGTATGTGTACTTATAACGTGATACGTTATAAGATGTATGGCTTATAATCAGCATTTAGTACCAAGGAGAAAGCATAAGGGGGGAAACAACATCAGAGATCTTCATGCCTGGGAAGGCTTTCAAAACACGTAGGAGTCCTCCACAGTCCAAACTAGCTCTCATCTTTTTCATGTATGTCTGAAAAACTACCAACAAAAGCAATTAGCTCTAGAGAAGTATATAATTCCCAGCAGTACATTTAAGTACTTCGCTATTGCTCTTTAATTGGAAAACATGCTACCAAGAGCATTTACTGCAGATTTTGAACTGACCCTGCCAGTAACAGAATGAGTCCCTCTGGGATGTTCACTTGCTATGGTACAACTTTGTCAGTAACAATTAGTACTTTTAAAACCGCCATTCTTCTGTAGTCAGCCTCACCTTGAAGGTCAGAAATAGCAGGTTTTTTGAAAAGTTTTACCAGCACAATAATTATCCAGTGCACTGTAACTTAAAAATCACACACACACCTCACCAGCTGATCCCAACGTATATACAGCACATGGGCATGCGTCTGTTTATACAATGAGCTG
Organism: Coracopsis vasa; assembly: GCA_026283785.1. Taxonomy (NCBI): domain Eukaryota; kingdom Metazoa; phylum Chordata; class Aves; order Psittaciformes; family Psittacidae; genus Coracopsis; species Coracopsis vasa. Next base: position 16,287 of record JANHGB010049543.1, read on the forward strand.
TATGAACCATGCAAGTCCACCTTTATTTCAGTGTATTGTCTCTCTCAAGTTCCCCATGGCATGCAATAAGTGCATTATTTATTCCAGCTGAACCAGACAAATAAATGTGTGTATCCTAAGTGAGAAAGCACTAGATGACAGATAACTCCTATGCCAAAAATACACAGAGCATTGAGGACAAGAGTCTGCTTGTTATTTCTTTGCTAATCCCTGAATTAAGGTCTTCTCAATGACTAGAAACCAAACAGAGCTTGATAAAATCTGTATTTATGTTTATTCAGATCTGTTCAAGGTTTTTCTATGTAACACACTGGACTTCAAAGTCCTGTGGTTAAAGTTCAGCAATTCACCTTTTTCTTAAATTCAAATGGACGCAATTTTGCTTGTGGTAAATGTAAGTAATAGACTACTTAAGTTACTTACCCAGTTGGAACAAGGTAAATAAAAGCAGAATTCAGTGAGCATTTATAGATCAGTGCCAATGCTGCAAAACAACAACTAGAATCCCATGCTGGGGGAAGGCAGGGCAGGGCATCCCAAAGGGAGCGGAAATGTCATTACAGTTATTGAAAACATTACACCTAAAAGGAGCTGAGAAGTCCTTAAAAATATGGAGGTTTGGCTTTAAATGAAGGCTTCTTGCAGAGATTCAAATTTTTGCCATATGCCAAGCTACTGTGGAGAAAGGAAATTTAATACATTTTTTTCCGTAAAACTTAGCCCCTACTGCCACCTGCAGTTCCCATAAAATACACTCTCTGATTAAGTGTTTCCACTTCCAAGCAGAAGCTGTTGCATACCCCTGGGTACAAAACTGGGATGCCATCTCAAACCAGGCAACAGTAAAGCTCATCCTTTCCACAATTAATACTTAACTGCTTTGTACTTGTTGTATGAGAGTGGGCTGCATCCTGCTTCTACTCACACAACCTCCCTCTTCCAAAACCTATGAAATCACTCTCAAACTCAGCAGAGATGCAGCCTAGAGGTGTGCCAGGTTAAGCTCTGCCCTTGCAGTGTTTGCTGTCCCTTGTGCAAATGAATTGCGCATATTCAAATATGCAAACCCTGATGACAAACAGCATCTATACATTTCTCAATTTCTTTCTCTGGCCTTACCAGTCTGGCATGAATTTTGGCAAGGCCATTGTCTCTCCTGCTGCACTCCTGGAAGCTGCACTGTGTTCCTTGCCACTCTCCCCTGCCACAGCCAACACAATGCTGGACCAAAACCACCTGTTACAAATAAAAATAAAATTTTAAAACAACCTAAAATACTTTTTAAAAATCATTAATATATATGTAAGTGATCCAGGCATTGCTTCAGGGGAGACAATTTAATATCCAAGCATGTATATGGGTTCCTGTATGGTACAATTTGCACACCTGGAGAACAGTGCCTCAGTGGGCAGCTCCCCATGACCATACACATACTGGAGAGCACAAGAAATCCCAGCAGCAGTCACTACCAGAACCTCTTCTTCTAAACCCCACTGCAGTTATGCTTTAGAAGTTCAGTAAGTTTTTTTCTCTGTGGCAGGTCTACCACAGCTGGTGGCCACATGCCTGCCCACTCTCTCACTCCTCCTCCTCAGCAAGGCAGGGAAGAATACACAGTGAAAAAGCTCATGGGTCAAGATACAGACAAAGACAGATACAGACAGGGATATTCCTTACCAATTACTGTCATAGGTGAAACAGATTCAACTTGAAAATTAATTTCTTACCAATTAAACTATGTTTGGGTGATGAGAAACAAAGATAAATTACTCTCCCTTGCCCCCTTTACCCCATCTCACTCTCCCTCTTTAACTCCCAACTCCTCTGTCCCTCCATGCTCCTGGTGGTGTTTTCTTCTCCTCTCATCTCTATCCCCCTGTGGTGGCATCTGTGGGTCTGAGGGGCTCAGCGGGGCCTATAGCCATGGGGCCACCAGATCTGTTCATACCAGGCTCACGGCAGCCCCAGCCTCTCCTCACAATCTCAGCCCTGCAGCTGCCCCGGGTGCAGGCACCCCACACATTCCCAAAGGCAAAAATAGGGAGTAGAGCACAGGCATTACAGACTTCAGATTCTCTCCCGGGTGCATGAACTCATCTTGCTATTTTAGGAGTAATTATGGAGCAGTGTTGCTTGCATGCATAGGTGGCACATTCCCACTTTGAGACACTGAAAGCAAAACTACCCTCTGGCTCAGTGCAGAAGAGGATGAGGCCGAACTGTTACACACCTACTCCTGCTCACCTTCACTCCCTGCTATAGCCAGCAGCCTTTTTTTTTTTTTTCCATCTCTCCTTTCTCTGCATGGACAAGTCTGGCAATAATCACATCTGAATAAGAACTGTCTCAAAGTTTTGTTCATTAACTTGAAGCAGAGAGCAAGGCTTCACAAACCTGCCTGTGCATAAACACCTGTTTATGGTAATTTACTTTGTGTTTTCAAGTAATTTTCTTTCATCTTTTACTCAGCACTTTCCTCAGTCATTAAGTGGCTTCACTGCAGCTTATTCAAGGTTTTCATGTGGTTTATTGTACCTTTTTTTTTTCCTTTCTTTCCCCCAACTGTTTTAACAGGCTTTGGGCAAGCAGAACCTTGTGCTTGCTCCACCTCTTAAGCTGGTCCCAGAAACCTGAAGGCAAAGATCTTGCCCAGAAGACAGCAGCAAGCATCAGCATCCTCATTTTACCACCAGAGCTTGCCAAAACAAGAACACACCTTTCCTGGAAGAGGTGAAGGAAAAGGGATTGCACACTGCCGGTGAGCAAAATCAAAAACACTAATCCAGCTGTCACACAAAAAGGCGCACACAAATGATCGTCACTGCACGTCGCTGATCAGGTGAAGCCACAAGCCAGGAACAGGGAGGAAACCAGGGTGATGCAAAAGCAGGGATTTCATTCTGAAAGCAGTAAGACAAAGCTCAAAGATCAAGCCTGTGTCAACAGGAGTCTTTTCAAAAGCCACATTTTGAGACTTTCCTTTTTTTAACCCCATCCCATCACAGAGTCTTCGCATATAATGCAATTATGGTATAGTGGGAAGCAGAGACTAAAACTGCCAGGGAGATTTATTAATTATAAGCCCAAACAACTGCCGCCCATCTGTGAAGGCAAGCAGCTATGTTCCCTATGGAGCAGAGGTGAGGTATAGCTATTGGCATAGTCAGGCTGCTGCCCTGATCAGACAGGTCCAGCAGCACAGGGGAATCAGAAGCCAGACAGGAAGGTCCCCTCTACCTAGACCAGGTGACTTATTCCAGATCAGATAAACAGTCCCCCTGGATGGATTTTAAAAATTCATGCAGAAAAATGTGTCTGTCTGGGGTAGCGTGTTTGTCTGTGGCATTTGTAGCACAGAAAAACCCTCAAAATGAAAACATACACCAATATATGCATATTGACATAAATGGAGAATCTTCATATTGCTGACATCAACAGCTAATAAATTACCTAAATGAAAACATCTCAGTGTGGTAAATGTAAAGGTCATGGCTCACATCCAGACTGACAGCCCACCAGAGATGGAGTCCTCATCCGTGTTATTGACAGAGAAGCAGAAACCATCATGCTCTTTTTCAAAGCTAGCCAAATTTTTACACAGCTGTCCCAAAGCCAAGAGGCCACCCTTCTCCCTGCCTAGTGCTGTTCTGATGTGGTCAGAGGTGGGCTACAGCATCGGGGGGGGGGTCTGAAGGTCAAAAGGACATCTACATCCCTTTTCATTTTTCAAGAACAAAGTTACAGTTAGGTTAAGTCATGGGGATTCATTCTGTTTTCCCTTGCAGTTCCATTAAAAGTCTATGCAGTTTAATGCTCTTCAACAAAGTGTCTGAAGTATACAGACCTATTAATAGGCACAAAGAGAAAACCTACCTTTCTGCCTTTTTGTTGTCATTTTTCCCCAAACTCAAATTACCTTAAGTGTTTATATAACAAATGCAAGATAAAGAGACTATCACCACTCAGCATTAGCCTCCTGAAGCATAAATACACTAGGTAATGGGCTGTTCACAAGCTGCAATGGCAATAAAATATACAGAAAACATGATCTGAGGGACAGTACATCATTCTATCTTAATCTCATCAAGGCATAGGCAAACAAGCTCATTATAGTTTGGTTCCAGCTCTGCCATCCTCTTAAAGCCAGAAAAGCTAGGTGAATTTTCTCCCAGCCCCTCTGAATTGAAAAGCTAACAATGTTCAGGGCACAAGTGCATTGATTAACTTTCAAGAGCACTTAAGTAAAGACCAGACACTTAATCAATATTTATTTTGCTCTTTTAGCCTTCTTGTCAGAGACAAGCATAGAATTGCCTAAAAGGCGCAGTATAAAATTTTATTTTCACCCTCTTTTACTTCATTGTAATTTGTTGCTCATAAAAAGACAAAATTAATAATAATAATAACAGTAATAAGAGATTAAACTTTTTAATGTCACTTCCAGACCTTCATGGCATAGCAACACACATGGGGCTACCAAGAGCCCTGATGAACAAGGTATTGATTGAGGAGCACATCAGCAGGCACCAGAGAAGTCCCTGTGCTTCGTGCACAGTGCACTCCTATGGGCATCAGTGCAGATCCTGCAGGTGTCACAGGCAGCTACCCAAACACTAGTCCTGCATCCAGGCTGACAAAGCCTGCTGGCACTAAGCAGAGCTCATCACAGGGTGGCTTGCCAGCCTGAAGAGACAGACAGACATTTGGGAACACGCTGCAGGGAAATCTGAGTATATGGCTGTCCCCAGGGCTAGTCTGGTTTTTGTTTAAGGTTTTTTGCCAACAATAATATAGAGGTGCAAAGGGAGCACTAACCATCTTCTCCCAATTTTTCCATTTCCTCCTATAACAGTACTGATTCAGGCCTGGCACAGTACCCATCCTGACACTTTGATCTCCCAGCCATTTCCACATACATCATTAGTTCCTTTGAGCAACTAATTGTCCCTGGAATAAGTCATTTAAACAAAAATTATTTTTCTAGCAACTGGGAGGGAAAGCGACATGAGCCCAACAAGGCCTGGAGGCAAAAGCAAAGCTGCTCCACCAGTAACACATGCAAAACACACGCACTGAAAAGCAAGCACTACATTCCCATGAACACTCAGTGTTCATCCAATAATGAACTCAAAGTTTACCAAAAAATTCCGTGCTCTGCAAATCTCATTCAGACAGTGATAAGCAAATTCATTAGGACATAACTGATGGTCAACAGTGTGCACATTATGACAGCAAATAAAGATGTTTAAGCAGGAAATATTTCCTTTCTCCAATACGCAAACCACCTGGTCATGCCAAATTAGAAAGCAACCTTGATGCAGCTGTCTCCATACTACTACTCATCTACAGACTGCGTGAATGTTTTCTATTCTAGAACACAGAAATAAGACCACCGTATTTATTATATAGGTAATGGTATGGGAAATCCTGCAAAATTGACTTCACCTGTCGTTAGACTAGGTCCTAAGCAAAGGTGAGCACTGGTGCTTGGGGATGAAATCCCAGCTCACAGTCCAGGTATGCTCACACCGGCCTCCATGGCTCCCCCCTGTCCCAGGAACACAGTCACTGGAGTAACCAATGCCCCAGGAGAGGCAAGCACTTCACATCTCCTATGTTAAGCCATTGCAACCCCTTCATGCACTAACACCCATTTTCCTTGGTGCCCCTTTCTCCACAGTTCAACTTAAATAGAGTCTTAATAACAACTAAAGATTAAAATAACCTCTATTATAAGCATAGTGCACAGCTTTCCTAACAAAAGCACTCTTCATGATTAAGTGGGACATGTGTCTATCAGAACAGGAATTAAACCTAAAATAAAAGGCTACTACAGAGACCTCGTACAAAGCTATGACGCACTAATCGAAAGGACAATAATTGACAGCAATACCAAACCCCAAGCATCAAAGTCTAAATCCACGTTGTAACTTTTTAAGCTTGAAGAAGGCACAAGTATCTATACTACCCTGGGACAACGAAGAGCAGAACACTTTAGCAAGCGAGAGCGGTGGGAGGCTAACACCGTGACAGGAAGCTTGATTAACTGCCCTCATCCTCTCCGCACGCCTCCTCTGAGGCTGCTCCTCCCGTGCCCTGCAGCGCCATCTTGGGGGCAGGCGGCCACGGGCCGCGGCCTTCGGATCACGTACCAGCCATCCTCCGCCTGCAGGAGCCAGTCGAGGCGGGGGGAGCAGGCACGAGGCAGCGGGCTGAGGGGAGGTTCGAGACGTGCTGGAATTCACACAAAGCAGTTATTGAATTCGGCAGATCCGGTTGGTTTTAGAGCTGGCTTCAAGTACGACATTGGTGCATGCACTGATCCAGGCGGGATGGCAGCGGGATCAGATCGCTCCACATACCCTGCCCACGAGTCTGGCTGATAACAATCAGTGCTGCGTGCTTCACACACACTTCACAGAGTGGTTTGGGTTGGCAGGGATCTTAAAAGATCACCCAGTTCCAATCCCCTGCCACATGCAGGGACACCTTCCACTTGACCATGTTGCTCAAAGCCCCATCCATCCTGGCCTTGAACACTGCCAGGAGTGTGGCAGCCACAACTTCCCTGGGCAACCTGCGCCAGTGCCTCACCACCATCACAGTAAAGAATTACTTCCTAATATCTAACCTAAATCTACCCTCTTTCAGTTTAAAGCCATTCCCCCTTGTCCTGTCACTACATGCCCTTATAAAAGGTCCCTCTCCAGATTTATTGTAGATCCCTTTGGGCACTGGAAGGCTGTTCTAAGATCTACCTGGAGGCTTCTCTTCTCCAGGCTGAACAACCCCAGTTCTCTCAACCCATCCTCATAGGAGAGGTGCTCCAGCCCTCTGGTCATCTCTGTGGCCCTTCCCTGGGCTCACTCTAACAGCTCCACGTCCTTATTACATTTGGGGCCATCTCCCATCTCCAGCAAACCCACCACAGGTGCCAGGACCCCCAGGAGAGCCCCAGAAACCCATCTCGGAGACTTTCAGTCTACCAGTAAACACTCCATTCTCTCATCAAGTCTCTCTGAAGCAGTAGATAACCAGCAACCTGGAGAACCCAGTAAACACTGATCTTGTTGTATGAAAAGACTTTGCTTCTTCTTTAATAGCAGGAGAATTTAAATAGTAAAGAAATACAAGCTTTTATTAATTCATACAAGACTTACACATTGAGTTGCAAATTCTGAGCAGGTCCCCCTCCTTTCCACCTCCCACCATTTTTATGGTTCTTAACTGATCTGTTAATTCAGTATCTCACTACTTTTTCACAGTATATTTCTAGCTTAGAAACACAGCAAACTGTCAATACCTATATATGAACATATAAAGATACAGTAGCGTCTTACAAAAAGCAACTTTTAAAAATTACATACATCTTGCATGATGCATACCATAAACCCACTAGAAGTGTAATTATGTAGATTAGTTGCATGTCTATAAACCCAACAGTTTAATCATGTTTAATTAACCACATTGTAATTAGAACATTTGATAGTTAAATGTTGTCTTGCTAAACTGATGAACACCTGGAACACACAATTAGTTCCACCACCAATAAATTAACTTTAACTAAAATCTGTCATTAGTAATTATTTTCCCTCCTTCCTGGTAGACCACTAGGATTAAAGATAATAAACAGCCAAATCAGACCCATAGCGATTTAAGACCATGAGTGCTGGAGCCCTCCTGCTGCCAGTTTTACTTTTCTGTGATATACTTCAACAGAGGTGACTTAACTGCTGCGTAAGTCGTAGCTCTTCCTTGCTTTTCCTTTTCAAAAATTCATTTTCACCTGTGCTGGTTTTGGGTTGGTTTGTTTGTTTTTAAGAACTACCAGGTCAAATGTAAAAAGTTCCCTCCAGTTGAGGAGAAGTGATCACCCCCTCAAGCAGCCAACTGTTCAGAGAAAGAAGCGGCTGGTTACAAGATTTTTATTGAACTAGTCCTGCAACTGCTTGTACCCAGAAGGCCCCTGAGGCAGCACGGTACAGTGCACAAGCACACATTGCTCCAGCAAGAGTATTTCCATTTCTACACCCAAAGGATGCTGCAACAGCTGGGACAAACTCTGCAAACCACAGCAGAAGGAACTTTCTCTGGAGCTAAATACCAAGAAATTGTTCTGTAAAAGCTCAATCCCCAGGAAAGCTCGTAAATTTGGTGCAGCAGAGCAGACCAGCAATGATAAAAGATGCATGATCAGGCCAGCCTGGCTGACAGCTGACCCCAGCCGGCTGCCCTGGGGACTGAGAGCATAGCAAAGGGGGCAGGAGGTGGAGCTGCGTTCCAGCTCTGACCCCAACCATCTGGGTCACTAGACCCACAGGTTAATCGGTCAGAAATCTCAGCATTGAAAATGTCCCTCAAATCCCATCAAAGCAGCTTAGGAATTCAACACTGAAGAGCCCCCCTTTTGTTAAAAAGAAGGTTGAGCAATAATTCTCTCAGACACACTCAGAGTAGCCACTCCGACTCCCCACAGAGGCCATGCTACTGGTTTATCAGCAGGTCTTAACACAAGTAAAACTGGGCTCATGGTGAGGGAGTTTCTTTACACAAGCACTTTGAGCCATTTGCTTACTCATTTCAAGGCACACAGATATAAAAATGAGACACTCTGGAATAGTGTCTATTCAGAGAAATAACTGGAACATTCTCAAAACAGGAAAAAAAAAAGACAATATAAAATACACAGCATTAAACTGCAAGGTGTATCTTTAAGTCAAGCATCCCTATTTGCTGTCATTCCTATCATTGGTGTCTCCAGTGGAACCAAAAGGCAGCCAATCTAAAACAGTAAAGGGAAACAAACATAATGCAATGACAGGCTGCTGAACTGTCATATTATATTCTTGAAATCAAGAGATCAGGAGGCCTTAAAGAAGGATCAGGCATTTGTATTCAAAACAGATGAAATACGTCCAGAGCTGCAACAGAAACTAGTGGAGGAAGCAGAGTGTAACATTGCTGCTGCTAGGCTTTCCTGCAGCAGTGTTCAGAGCCAGCTGTCACTGAATACTGACACCAACATTTGTAAAACTGACCAACCATGAGATATGGGATGGTGAAAAGAAATAGCAATTTCTTTCAACCTGGACACATCTGGAGTAACTCCATTTTGTGTAGAGATTCTAGTTTCCTTAGGTGTGCCAGCAATACACTGCAGCCTCTTTCTTTTTCTTTGCATGCTGGTACACAGAGATAAGGATTCAACCTTGCCCTGCATCACTGTGGATGGAATAGTAGGGAAAAAAGTACAGTGGAAGGTAGAACATTATGCAAGTGAGGCTGTGGCAAACAAGAAATTTGCAGATGCATAATCTCTTTGAAAAAGAGTTAACATGCAATGACCAGTTTTTTCCTGGAGCCTTTCATGACAAGGGCACTTAAATACAGTCAACAGAATGTTGGCAGTACTGCTACCTGGCTGGCAAAAGCCCAATATAAAAATTTTCAGCACAAGTGACTGAAGCTGTTGAAAAAGTTAGAGCTGGCCAGTCTATTCAGCCTTACCTGCCATTAGCATAATTAGGTTGCTGTTACCTGGGAAGATGTCACTAAAGCACTGTTTCACACACTCCTTCCTTCAGTGAAAGCCATCAGCCTGCACAGCTTCAAATATCTTTGGACCACTGTAGGAAACCACGCTGTCAAACCAGTCCAGGCAGAGCCGTACTGTGTTTACATAAGCTGTCAAAATTGCTGCACCATGTTTGTTTTCTGGTTTATTCTTCCCCAGCCTAGCTTGTTTCCTAAACCAGGAGACTAATCAGATGAACAGGAGTGTATCTAGTATAGAAAGTACTATAACTAATACCAAGTTAAAATGAGGCTGGCATAACTTAGGATCATCTCACAAGTATGTAGGAGTTGGGAACAGTTTGATTCCCAAATCTCTGCTACTCTTCAGGCACATTCTCCTTCCCTCACAAACATCTCCAGCCACTCAGGTCTACCACTCTGCTCCGGTGAGCAGAGACAGCGCTCCCACTGCACCTTACAGCCCAAACCTTTCTTCACAGATTCAGAAGTCTTGGTATAAAGAAATTGTG
>JANHGB010049546.1:0-10466 GCA_026283785.1 Coracopsis vasa
GCAGTAGTGGTTTTGTGTTATACCTTAGTTACTGGACTGTTCTTATCTCAACCCGTGGGAGTTACATTCTTTCAATTTTCCTTCTCATCCCTCCGGAAGCCGGGGGAGGAAAAAAGTGGGGGGAGTGAGTGAGCGGCTGCGTTGGTCTGAGTTGCCGGCTGGGCTTAAACCATGACAGTTTATAAAAAGAAAGCCTGTTTTTCCACAAATAGTACTTGCTGTCCATTGTTTACTACCTAACTGTTTTAAAAGTTTGCTGTCTGATCAATAAGTAGAGAAGATTTAAAGAACTGCCCATCACAAGTGAATTCCAGAGGATAGCTGAGCTTATAATATTGTGGAAAAACCCAGACACAGTTTTGATGGGAAAAAAGAAATCAGTAAGTATTTTAAAATAAGTACTCTCTGCAAATATTACAACCTAAATACTGTCATGAATATTGCTGAAGGACAAGAAGTGCTTAAACTGATGAAATGTGATTACCTGGAAAACGCCATGACTGTACAGTTCAACAGTCCATGAGCAACTTTCCTGATACAGAAATTCCTGTTCCTGAAATGGAAGTAGTACTCTTTCCTTCTATCACTGCATATCACCTTCTAGGGGAAATTCACCTCCACCTCCCCAGACTATCTCTTCAGCTGAGCTTGTGGAAATCAGGTAATCTTTTGGCATTGAGTACCTGTATATCACCTTAAGCTTTCTTATATCAAAATGTCAGTAGTACTAGATACTTTTATCCTGCTTAACATCAGTATTATTGTTCTTTTATATGTCAGCCTGAAGATCTAATAGTATCATAAAGTGGTCTAGATGTCAAGGTATTTCATTATTATATAATAGTCAGTGCACTTTGCTCTGCTCTCCTTAGCCTTACAGTCAAAATTTACATATTTCTTTAGAAATAATTTATTACTTCACATATCTGGTTAATATAGAAACAAACCAGGACATACTGTACAGAAAAGGTATGTTGGGCCTACAGTTTAATAACCAAACAAAACCAAATACCTAATTGCATTATTTGCTGTTAGAATAATATTTCCAGTAGTAAATTTTTGTATAGACAGGGGAAAAGCCATTCCTGGATTGAATAAAGTCATGTTAAATTTCTGATCTTTTATTAACTGCTTAACTGAGAATATAGGAAAGCAAGGCTGATCAGGATGACTCAGTGCAAAAAGCAGTTGTGTACTTTTTTTTATAGCCATGCAAATTTAAGTGAACCATACAGTTTTAGACATACGTATGTTTATTAGCACATCATTTTCGCTGTGTGTGACAACGGAGTAATTATCTTTAGTAGATAACATTGTACGAACATACACGAGCTTATATGCACTACCTAATGTAGAGGTCTCCAGAAACTATTATATCCTGTACAAAACCTAATATATAATTTAAGGCAGATATTCAGACTAGCACTTCATTTTGAGCAAGCATTGTCTTTTGTACTTAATATATACAAGACTATTGAGGGATAATACTAATTATTATCTAGCAAGTGAATCTCACTACTATTAATTATCAGTGAATTAAAATCTAAGTAGCATAATTATCTTGAAAAATATCTGCAATAAGAACATGCCAAACTGTATCATATCAAAGGTCCCAGTCACCCAGTATTCTGTCTGCAGCAGTGGTAATAGGCAGCAGAGAGAATCCACAACCTCGTTAGCACTTAAACGGGTGCAGTAGCTTTTTTCACAAACAACTGGTTAAAGCACACCAGTAGTTTGATTCATCTCCTTTAATAGTAGTTATCTGCAGTGTAAATGCCTACATCTGTGCTGTCTAGCCTCCCTATCCAAAATTAGTCTCTGGAAAGACTTATTCATTTCTGATTTGCAACCTTAAAATGTCTGCTTCTCTTCAAGGACTCTAAGAGGAACCTGCAGTGACTATCTCAGACATAGACATTTACATGACACCCTCCACAGGACCTTATATTTTAAAACACTCGAGTGTTTATACATGCAGGTAGGACAGGAAAGCCAAGGGCACTTCATTCATCTTCTCTGCAAACAAATGCAAGGGAGATGCCTCAGGTAAAACAACTTCCTTCAAACTCATTCATCTGGGCACATAAACCACAGCCAAAACTAACAGAGCTTGTAATTTTTTAGACTAAGAGAATTCACCAAGGAGCTCTTTGTTGTTTGATGAAGAATGGTCATGAAATGAAAGGATTAACAAAAGTGATCTCTACCTACAGTGACAATCCTAAATGGGCAAACTTTGATAAGCTGGGAAAACTATATAGTGAAGCAGGCTGGACTGAAGTGCTTTGGGAAGGAAATGCTTGAACTGGATTTTTCTGAAGGCAAACCTGCAAAAAATAGTATGTAATTTTTCTCCCAAAACTGGTATGGAAAGATTCAGGATAAACTGGGCAACTAGCCACCTCCAAACAATATTAGAAATAAGTAGACACCCTTACTGAAATACAAAAAGAGACTGAACGGTTCCCTGGAGGGCAAAAAGTATAGAGCTAAATCAAAAATTGCTTAAAGTTAAGATGAATTAGATAATATAAAGCAATAGTAAAATTTAATTTAGCTGTATAAACAAAAAGAGAACCAGAAAAGAAGAAGGGGGCTCTTACATAGTAAAGCTGAGCTTACTTGCTTTTCTGCCAGTATGTCTGGGATAAATGGAACAAAATCTGTTTTGTGTTCACCAAAAGTAGATTTTATGATAACACATTTTTTTTTCAGACAAAAATATTTTCTTTGTGTTATCTTTCCCTTGAAATACAACAGCTTTAATCAATTTGGATGTTGCTTACTCACTCTGTTCCACACAGAGAATCATCAGTTTATGAAGAAGAGGATATATATAAGAACTGAAAAGAGGGTAGTTAGAACATAGATGACAGGAGTTATGCTGAAAACACAGTCAGAATCCTAGAGGGAAGTATGTAGCAAAATTCCTTCAGGAGCACTTTTGGTCTGTCTTGATCTCTAATTTAATATTTTCATGTCATATATGTTGTCATGGGAAAATGTGCGTATCCTAATTAAATCTGTTGATGATGCAACACTGAGAGGCAACATTACCATAGAAAAGGATTTGAATATCAAGGGTATAAAACAATCAGAGAATATAAAAGGGAATTGAAGAAGAGCTTGAGGATGGAGTGGCATTAAACAATGCCAAGTACAAAGCAATAGACTTAGGAGCAAAGAACAGGAGTCTCTGCTATTACATAGGTTGTCATCAGATGACCACAGAAGAACTATGTGGTGCCTAGGTGATAATGACACTGAAAGAGGCAAATGTGATTCCAGGACATGTCAGGAAGTGTCAGTACCATACGCAAAGCTGTCCCTGAACTGTTTTGGATGGACCACCATTCTCTGGAGCAGTTCTGATGATCATTTGTCCCAGGGATTGTTCCCTGCAGACAGAGATGATTTCTAATTGCTAGATTTTGTTCCTCGGGCCTTCGTATTCTTCCAACACTAGCCCAGAAGACACCCTTAAACTCCACTGGGCTGATGCCAGGCCCCAGAATAAGCAATAAATGCTTTCACCATCATGCTGTAAGAACTGCACTTGGGTGGGCTCCATCCATCACAGTCCTTAAATTCACTTTGAACTAAAACCTTATCCTACCATATACACAAACACACACACACGCAGAGTTATTATTATGTTTTACTATGCACTGTCCCCATTGAGACCCAAGTCAAGTGCTCTGCACTCTGCACATGAGCAAACTGTGCTTGAGGAGGTTTCATTTTGGACAGCGTGAATGCTCTGCACCACTGGGTCTGAAGTTCATCTGGGAGGATGCCTGCAGACACAAACTGCTTATGGACATTCAGGACCAGCATCTACTACTTTACTACAGTCTAGGCAGGTTTTTTGGCTGTCACTGGAACACATGATTCTTTTCCTGATCTTTGTGATGTGAACTCTCAAAACAGCTGTTGCAGCTATCATGGGAATACACTCTTTTTTCCTTGGCTATTCTAGAAAAGCTGGACAGTTGATAAAATTCCAATTTAGCAATTCATGGCCAAACTGCTGAAGAAGGCTTTAACCTAAAGTTGCCAGGGGAGGGGAACCTCCATCCATCCCACTCCTACCAATTTGATGCCAGTGCCAGCAGTAGATGCCAGAGCCTGGAAAGGGATCACAGGTCAGCATTGGAGCAGCTGAAGAACAGCACAAAGGAATTCCAGCCACTCCTACAAGTAGGGCTAGGAAGTTCTTGGCATCACAGGGACGGGGCATGGCTCCTATGACTTGAGTGTTTGAATGGAAAGATACAGGCTTTTTAGGAAGGGCAGGCAGGGAAGATGAGGAGGGGCTATCGCCCTCCCTGTTGGGGATCAGCTGAAGTTCATGGAGCTCTGCCTGGGGGTGGGTGAGGAGCCATCTGAAAGCTTATGGGTCAGGATTAAAGGGAGGGCAGGGACAGGTGACTTTATAGTGGGGGTCTGCTACTGGCCACGTGACCAGTGGGTGAATCCTGGATCTGCTTGGTAGAGTACCATGAGATAAAGCTGTGGAGGGAAGAGGGGCCCAAGAAAGCTGGTACATATTAAAGGCAACTTGGTCTAATGGAAAGTGTCCCTGCCCATGGCAAGGGGTTGGAACTAGATGAGCTTTATGTTCTCTTCCAACCCTTCCAACCCAAACGGTTCTATGATCCTGTGACTTTGTGATTAAAAAAAAATAAAATAAAGACACAAGCTAATAATTACATCCTGGGTTCTTGGAGGCAATACATAGGATACAGAAAACACTCGATGCAAGTGCTCTGTAGTGTGGACATGGTTGATTTCTCTAGAGGGGACTAGCCCTAAGTAGTGGGGACCTTTGCAAATCCATGTCATCTGGCCTCAGGGTTGAGCACTGGTCCCAGTGCTATTATTTACCAGCATAGATGTACCCATCTCTTCACTGATTCTGTCACCTTGTCTGCCCTTCTCACATACTGTGTTCCACAGTGGAAACCACTTCCTAGTATAACATCCTAACTGCTACAGCCAGTACTGTTTCTTTAGGGGTTTCTAGGGAATCCATTCAGATTCAGTCATCCTACCTAAAAAATTACTTGCACTTATTTATTCTAAAGATATTTTTTTTCCTCTTGATTTAGGAATAGACTCACTCCTTCATGGGTGGAAATGGCACACTGCCAGAGCAGGTGTCATCTGTACTTGGCTGACCTTGACTTTGCATGGAGTAAAAACATCTTCCTTTGTTACGACTCTGTGTGTACGTTTCAGTTTGAAGTGTCTCCATCTACTGAGCTTCTATTTTATATAAACCTGTAAATAGGATAATATATTTCTTATAGACATTCACATGAGTTACATCCCATTCATTATAGATTCTTGACTGACACAGGAAAAAATTATAATCTACCCCTTTGAATAAGAAAGATTTTAAAGGTGCTCCTTTTTTATGAAAGAAGACAAAAAAGTTTGGCTTGGGTAGCTTAGCAAACTGAGAATTGAGACAAATAGTGCTGTAGTATAATTCAAGTTAGAAAAAATCTCTGAAGGTCAACTTAGTTCAACCTCCTTCTCAAAAGCGAACCTAAATTCAAAGTTAGATTAGGTTGCATGGGTTTTTGTCAAGTTGAATTTAGAGTATCTCCAGGGACTGAAATTCCACGGTCACTCTGGGCAACCTGGTCCAGTGCCTGGCCATTCCTCTGTGATTTTGTTTTATTTTCTTCTTATATCCAGCCAGAATTTCTTACTAGCAATTTGTGCTTATTGCCTCTCATTTCTGACTCCTTTGATCCTGTCTTGTCTATAAATCCCTGGTAGTCCCCTAAAACCCCTGGTAGTCCCCTAAGCCTTCTTTTCAGGTTTAGCAATCCCCCATCTCTCAGCCTGTCCTCATGTATCATGTGCTCCACGTTGAATTTGAGCATACAGGATGCCGCCTTCTCTTCTCTGTTTTGATGGCTTTAAGACTGCTGCATGCATTCAGATCTTGCTTTCAAGACTTCTCTGTACTAATATAAGAAATGTACATTACAAAAAAAAGAACATCTGCGACAACTCAGTTCAGTTCTAGAAGCTGATGCCTCACAGAAACTCTCCAGCTTTGGCAATGCTGTACACATAAACCTGAGAAGAGGAGAAAAGATTGCTGAGTGTTTCCTCCTGTCCTCCTGCAGAAATTGAGTGGCTTATTCTGTTCACTTCTAGGATCACTTTATATTTTTACTGGAAATTATGAAAGGAGAAGAGAGAAATGAAAACTGATGTGGGTCTCTAAGACCATGTATTATATCTGAGGTCCAGAATGAGCAATGTGCAGCCCATCGTTAGACAGACTATAAGGAGAAAAATACATTTCCTTCCTTATTTCTGTAGTCAGAAAGAAAGTATGTGAAATGGAGACCAAGAGATTAAAATTCAAAAGCTCTCGCTGAAGTGGAGAGATACAGACAGAAAGAGTTCACTGGGATAGATTTCTAGCTCTTGGCTATTGCTATCCTCCTTCCTTGGGAAGCTCAGCCTTTGCTAAGCAAAGAGTTAATGCGATGTTCTGTTACTGTGTTGAACATCCTTTAACAGCACATTCGGTTTGACATTAAAAGGAAAATAATTCAGCTAGTGAGCTGTAGAGCGCTGTTGCCTGCTCTAAAATTACAGCTATGCTTATTTGTGTTCTCTTGACATTAGTGATCAGATCACAGAGACTTTTGTTTACAAATAATTTCTTTTTGAACTAACAGCATCAGTGCTGCTAATGTTTTTGGGCTGAGTGCAGATATAATCATGTTTCCCTTCCATGCCTAAGCTAATCAACTATAAATGAACCTCAGTGGGCAGGTTTTCTAAGGTGATAAGTGTAATGAAACCCTGTCAGCAGTATGGATTTTGGGAGCATTTTTCATGCATATAGCACTGTTGTTTGCATCAGATTGTACAGTTAAAGTCTGTGATTTTTAGGGACTCAGAGCACTGTCTTTTCAAGCAAAAAGAATTCTGCTGGCATGCTCCAAATAAAGCCCATTGAACCACCTTGTTAACATCTCTTAATAACTTTCTTTTGACTCCCACCATGATTATTTTTTTTTCTAAAGAAAAAATGGATAGTGTTATTTCACAGCCCATACCTGCTTTACATTGGGAAGAGAAAGATTAATTACACATAGAAGCCCAATATTTGAAAATCTGTGACTCAGAGTTCTCCCTCTAACAAGCTACTTCTTCCACTATTATCTTCCACTTTTGTATTGATTTGCAATTAGCTGCAAATCCTCAATGTCACCTAACTGATTCAGACAACTAGGATTTCATTGCAAAGCAACGATGACCTAGTAGTCTATAACATGTCAGAGTATTCTTTCTAGAGCTGCATTAACAAAGAAAACACGCAACTTGCATCTCCAGTGTTGTGGCACTGTGGTGCTGCGCATACTCTCATGTCATATTGCATTAATTGACTTAGGAAAGTTAAAAAAAAACCAACAACATGTGAACAGATTTGTGAAATAAATATTTAGAGTTATTCAGAAAGGCAAGATGAACTCTCCAAACATAATTATACTTTCATAGCTGGTTCAGCTTAAGCAGCTATTTGGGTTCAGTGGATCTTTATTCCTGAATTGTTTGCTCATCATTTGATATTAGATTGACTAGTAATACATTATTCTCTGTTGTTTTCAAAATGTGAGGTTACAGCTCAATATATACTGAATGAAAAGGCTCTATCAAATGTATGTTCTCCTGTCACTAGGATCACCAAAAAAAGGAAGAAATCCACGACACAACTAATCATGCCAGGCAGTAAGACAGTAAACCATTTTCCCTTGGGAGAAGTGTTTTTTTTCCAGCACTGTACCTACATTTTAATCATGATAATTCTTTTATTAATTATTTTCCCCCAAGTTCCAGTCACTGGCCACTTCCTCATCACTGTTTTGTATATTTGACTTCTTGTCTTACAGGATTCCTGAAGACAAGGCAGGAATAGAAACACAACATTTGAGTTCACCAGTAACTGAAGAAGCAACCTGCTAGACCCTCATTAATTAGAATAATTAAGGAAACCATTAAGAAAATATTTGTAAGACTCTTGCTTTTGTAAATGATGTACTACAGATCCACTGACAAATACAGGCAGAGTATTTTGCTTAAAGAGGACTCTGTCCTCTGTTTTCCATGTGCATGTTTCAGCTGTAAACTTGGGCCAGGCTCTGTCCAGCTTTTCACCCACTTAAACTGTTCTTCATTTATTTTACAAAAACTTACTAAGAATTGTAATTTTGTAATTGTAAGTGTTGCCCTTTGGTCAGGAGTGTCAGTCCCCTAGCTGCACCTTCCATGCTCTACATCTCTCCCAGCAGCATTGTTGATATTTAACAAGTATTACAAAATGATAGAGGATGTTCACCCACTCATTTTTAAAGTGCTTTTGGGAATAATGTGCTGCACAGGGCAATTCTGCTGAATGAAGCTTGAAGGAAATAATGTCAGCTCATGCTCTTTGTCTTTGTTAACAGTCCTGTGTTTTCCCTTAACATTAGCTGTGCACCAAGCTCAATACTGAAAGATGACTCTGTGTTGATTTTCCAGACTGGCAAGCAGAAAATTGGCCAAATACATATTACTAAGCACATGTTAGACAGTGTTAAGCACTAGCAGTTTAAAAAATTGTAAAGACAAAGAGGCACATCCATCTTCAACTGATGGACTTTCAAAAGATGATCTATTGCTGAGGAGTCTCACTAGCATTCAGTGTCATCCTTGAAGAAACTGCTTTACACCAGCACCATCATGAGAAAGTTCCAGCCCCAGCAGTCTGAGTGTGGATGGGGAAAGAGTGCACTGAGCCTCTCACTCATGCATATGTCAACAGTATGTGTTTAATGAACTGCTTTTTCACAAATCCTGTGAGAATAGCAGTCTTGTGGGTATAGCTGTTTGCAGGGCTTAGGTACAGAACTTGGGATACATGCAAGAGCCTTGTCAACAACAGGGCTGTTCCGTAACTATAGGCAAAGTCAAACGCCTTTATCAATCCCTGCCTCCCGCTCCCCTCCAGTAGCATGGTACTATCTGTATTGCAATCACACTTGGATGAGAGGAAAGGATGGCCATTCTGGAGTGGGAAATGGAATGAAACAGAGGATGATGGGCTTAAAACCTTCTGTTCTTCCCTTTCCATGGGCTAGACATACTGCAGAAATACAGGACTCTTCAGTCTGGAGAGGAAAAAGCAATGGGAAATTTAAAAAAATGTAGCTGGAAGTGAAACTAAACTGCTGTTCACCAAAACCTGCAATGCTGAAACTAGGAAAATTCACTGACATTAATGATAGAGTGTTTTAAAACACATATAAAAAAGTACATTTTTACTCAGTGGATAGTGAGCTTCCATAAAGTGTTGCCACAGGGAGCTGTGGGGGCAGATTGTATCAGCAGCTTCAAAAGGGGATGGACAAATTCATGGCCCATGGATTGATAAACAGATAATAAGGAAAATGAGCAGGGATGTACCCTGTGGCACAATGAGTATGGCTTATAGTGATGTGTGAGGAAATGAACTCAGAAGGTGGCAAGGCTCCTGTACGTTCTCTAAACAGCCTCTCCTACCACTGCAGTCAGTCACTGCAGTACAGGGCTAGGTGAACCACTGCTGTGATCCATTTCTTGTGTTCATACCTAGAAGGACAGTAGCAATGCAGGAACCTGAAAGTCACGCCCACACTTGCAAAGTGCTAGTATGAGATACAGTTTTTCAGAATACATCTTACACCATATTGTTGAGATTCAACAAGGCTCAGTGCCAGGTCCTGCACTTGGGCCACAACAACCCCATGCAACCCTATGGGCTTGGGGAAGAGTGGCTGGAAAGCTGCTTGGTGGAAAAGGACCTGTGGTGCTGATTGACAGCCGCTGAGCATGAGCCAGCTTGTGCCCAGGTGGCCAAGAAGGCCAATGGCATCCTGTCCTGTATAGCACAGCCAGCAGGGCCAGGGCAGTGATCATCCGCCTGTATTCGGCACTGGTGAGGCCAGACCTTGAATATTGTGGTTAATTCTGGGCCCCTCACTACAAGAAAGGCATTGAGGTGCTGGAGTGGGTCCAAAGAAGGGTCTAGATCACAAGTCCTGTGAGGAGTAGCTAAGAGACCTGAGGTTTTTTTAGCATGGACAGGTCTCCTCTGGAGACTCGGGGGAGACCTTATCACTTTCTACAACTACCGGAAGGGAGGTTGTGGCAAGGTGGGTGCCAGTCTCTTTTCCCAAGTAAGAAGTAATAGGACAAAACAGCCTCAAGTTGCACCAGAGGAGGTTTAGATTGGATATTATGAAAAAATTCTTCACTGAAAGCGTTAGTCTTGTCAAGCATTGGAAAAAGCTGCCCAGGGAGGTGGTGGAGTCACCATCCCTGGAGGTATTTAAAAGACGTGGACTGTCAAGTCCTCTGTGCTATTTGACATTTGATGTTAATTGCAAGGAGCTGATTGTTCTGAATCC
>JANHGB010049547.1:6474-41999 GCA_026283785.1 Coracopsis vasa
CTGAACAGCCCAAACTTTCTCAGCCTGTCTTTGTATGGGAGGTGCTCCAGTCTCCTCCTCATCCTTGTAGCCCTCCTCTGGACTTGCTCCAACAGCTCCATGTCCTTCTTACGTTGAGGACACCAGAACTGTACACAATACTTCCAAGCATCCCTGAAATGCAAGACAGAATTACTTTCTAGGAGTTCTTAGGGATTGAGTACTCCTTGTCTTAAATTGTTCTGGAAGAACTCCCTTATTTTGGCTGCTGTATGCTTGAGCAATCTCTACATGAAATGCAGACAGCAGGCAACAGGTTTGCTGAATTGCCACTGTTGGTGGGGTACCAGTGCATAAGCAGTTTTGGAGATGAGAGGTGTAGTGTATTCAGTAAGGAATTTCTTTTAGGTTGGGAGACTCTTGACAGCAAGCCTGGTGTTTCTGCCTCACTGTATTGATCCTGTTGCTCTTGCCCTGTCAAAGGTAAAAGCACAGTGAGGGACACCTTAAGCATGCATTGGCATGCAAATACACTTCACACCTTTATGGGTAGCACAGGCCATCTGTACTGTTCCAGTCCAGTCTCTTTCGTGTTTTTTCCTCTTCATTGTACCCAGTTTGACATTGCTGATTACCAAATACAGTTCATCTTAACATGAGTTTTGTCTTCTGGGACAGGAGCAGGAGGGTGGAGAAAACGGTACATAATTCTCCGTATGGGAAACTATATAAAGTGGAATCAGGAACCCTGTATCACCAATAAAATGCATGCTCAAGCAGCTTTTCTAGTATGTTCTTTCTCTGGCAAAAATGTATTGAGTCAGTTTTTCAATATAAATAGAGAAATACTAAATCAGAAATCAGTAGAAAGTATTTTGTGGTTGAAAGAGTTTAATGTAGGATTCTTCTGGATTGTTTGGGTTTGGGGGGGCTTTTTTTGTTTGTTTTTTGAGATTTTGGGGTTTTTTTTTTTTTTTTTTTTTAGTTCTGATGTTATACTTAGCAATTAAAAGTTATGATTCTCTGTGATAGGAGACTTTTTGGGCCAAATGATGCTTCATATTACTAAGTGCTTTTGATGTGTGGTATTAACTTCTTGAATACATATATTTATTTTTTTTTATATGTGTTCCTATATATGTATCTAATTATAAACAGCTATACACCTTACATTTTTTACTTGACTCTTTATTTATCTTTACTGTAGTGATTCATTGTTTTCGATTAATGTACTGTACTGAAACTTTCAAATGAAAACACTTGTGAAAATATTTTCTTGCCTTTAATTGGCCTGTGCAGATATCATGTTAGCACTTCTGCATACCTGACTTCAGAGAATCTTCCATCTTTTTCTTTGCTAATCTTTGTTTTACTCTTACTTTCACCTCTGTCCCGATTTTTCTTAGAGTTTCGCCCTTTGTAGAAAAATGAGTGTTACACTGTGGAGCACTTTGACTTTTATGTGGGGAGAAAAAATTGAAATTGATACTGCTTTCAATTAAGGTTCAGATAAGATCTTAAACTGATATGCATTTCCAGTTACTTGCTACTTTTTTTTCTTTTTTTTACTTTCTGGGTTTATTGAAGTAAACATAAAGAAAACAAAATTACCACATGATTTTCTGTCAAGGTCAGTTTCCAGTTAGATTGCAGACTTCTTCCTCAGTGCTGTCACAAATCACACTTACTATTTGCAGTATTATTACATCAAATTACTTATGGGTGAGGTACAGTAACATCAGTAAACAGATGAAAACATCTGATTATGCGTGGGGCAGAAGGGACTTTTGGTTAGGTTCCAGTTAGTGATTTTTATATAGATTTATTTATTTTTATTTATTTAATTTTTATTTTTTTTTATAATGCAGGCAAATACCAATGTTTCTTTTAAACAAAAGGGCAATAGTTTTAGGCGTGCAAGATTACCTGCAGGTATTTTTGGAAGTTATGTGATTTGTTTCTGTGGTATCCCAACTGTACAATAATCAAGAGTCATAGAACTGTTTGCTAATGTGTTGTTGGTTGTTCTGAGCTGGGGAAAGTTATCTTTCAATTTAGCCAGCATTCCAGTTGCAAACTTTATTTTTGTTTTTTAATGCTGCTCACCAATCTTGAAAGGCTTGCACAGGTGAAAAAGATAATAGTGAGAAGGCTGCAAGTTTTGAAGTATACTGATGCATCTTTCATATTTCACATGCTTGTAAAATTTAAAGTGAGTATTTTGGTTGTAATGTGAGGCCATAATTTCAATCCTTTTTTTTTTTTTTCCTCTCCACTTCCCAAATATACAGCCTTTATCACTTTCCTTTAAGTTTATTCTGATCTGTGCAATTACTTCAAATTTTTGTGTAGTGATTAAATAGTTATGCTAAACTGATTGAACAGTCCATTGTTGTGAGGCGATGACTGCATGGGCTTTACATGTGCCTGTGATGTTTTGGATGATGACTTATCTAGCCTTAAACATGCACCTTCAGCAATAACAGAAACAACTTACTGCTGGAATTTGAAAATCTTAGAATCAGTTATTGGAGCATCTACTGGAATGCTCTCGCTTTATTATTTACTATGTTTTTCAGGATGCTTTAAGAATACAACCAGGCTAATAAAGTATTTATGTGGTATTTACTAGGTAATAAAATTTTTGAAAGCTGAGTACTAGCTGACAATCTGTACATTTTAGTAATCTTCAGGTATAGAAATATGTATTGGTTTGTGTGATTTGCTAGGATATTGAAATCAAAACTGTCTTAGGCTTTCAAGTGTTGGATAAAAATATTTCTTGGCAATCTTTTTATTAGACTTGGAGATTCAAAGATACAAAATTCATGTGATATCTGTTCTTTTTATAAGCAGTTGCATATCATTAGCACAACAATTAAAGTAATTTTATCATGGTTTTTAGAGGTGTCTAGTGAGTTAGAAGAGAAATGATTATGACATAAAATACTTTTTTGCCTTTAAAACAACTTCTAGGTGGTCATTGTTTCTTTTCTTCTTCCCTGGTTATTGTTGCACCTACCTTTAGGTTAAGAGGTTGTTTTACCCATGATCCCTTTCCTAACCTTGGAGGATTTAACCTTTTGGAAACTATATTTTTATATTTTCTGGTGTGTTTGGTTCTGTTTGGTTTGTTTTTGTTTTTTTTTAAATTTTTTTTCTTATTTCAGATTCACTGGGAAGCGAATGAAATAAACACGGAGTCTTCTAAACTGGAATGTATTTCATGGGTCACAGTTAAAAGTAAAAAGAAGATGGAGTGAAGTGAGAGAACAGGAATATAACACCTGTTAAGAACTTTCCATTTTTGAAATACAATACAGCTGGTGATGTATAGGAGTACTTAATTGATATCCCTGGAAGGAGAAGTCAGTTAGTGTGCTATTTGTTTAAGAAGAACTTCTAACAACTTTTTCACATGTTTTAAACTTAAAGAAAACCAAAAGGTGTCCAGTTAAGTCTGAGAGTTAAAAACTTTATATATCTGTATTTTGACTGAGACACTAATCCTGGTAGATGGCTGACAGCTGCTCCTGGAAGTGGACTTAAACCTGTGACTGGTTACTGTTGTGCAGAGTTGAACGGAACGCCATGATTTTAGAGGAATTCTCATAGGACCTTCTTCTTTGCCTTGCACCCATAGTACCCTTAATTACTTAAGTGTAAATATTGCAATTATAAAGACTAAAAAATAATGGCATGGGTGAAATTCTTAAGAAAACCTGGGGGTAACCTTGGAAGAGTTTATCAACCTGGAAGTATACTGTCCCTCGCCCCTACAAAAGGCTTATTAAATGAACCAGGACAAAACAGCTGCTTTCTTAATAGTGCTGTTCAGGTAAGAAAGAAACTTGATTTATTAACAGTTTTGCTTTTATAGCAGCTTAGATGGTCACAGTAGGGAAGGTGTTCTTTTGGCAATGCTGTTCTTATAATTCATATTGCAGTATGTGTATTCTACAGGAAATTTCAATAGTGTTAAATTCAGTTCTTGGTTAAACTTAATGATTCCAAGTGAGACAGAATAGCATGTCTGTATGGAATGGACTTTCCTAAGGCAAGGTGGGGAAGGAAATGTGGCAATTGTAGAAAAGACTACTCCATGGAAGTAATAATGTTTAATATTTAATTTCAAGAAATTGACTGTGTATTAAATACTTAATTTTGCAAAAAATTTCAATGTTGTTTTGCTTGCATGCAGTAAGAATATCAGAAAAACTTCCATTTTGTATTTGGAAATTCATGACTCATTAACTTTAAAACTTGCTGCTGAAGTTTTAAACTAATGTTTCTGTCAAACATAAGTTTGTTACCTATCAAAATCTGAGATATTTTTTAATGTGGGGCAATCAGTATTACTATTTGTATTGAATAGGATGCTGTTTTTATTAGAATACTCTTTTCTCAAAATTAGCACAAGCCTGTTGTTCTGGAACATATCAGAAGATGCGCGTATAGCTGAAAGCTTTGATTCTAATAGGAAAGACTGTAGCAATAGGGAAAGGGGGAATGGGTTTAAACTGAAACAGGGGAAGTTCAGATTAGATATACGAAGAAGTTCTTTACTGTGAGGGTGGTGAGGCACTGGAACAGGTTGCCCAAAGAAGTGATAAATGGCCCATCCCTGGCGGTGTTCAAGGCCAAGTTGGACAGAGCCTTGGGCAACATGGTCTAGTGTGTGGTGTCCCTGCCCATCTCAAGGGGTTTGGAACTACATGATCTTAAAGTCCTTTCCAACCCTAAGCATACTATGATTCTATGAATTAGAGTAGGAGATAAACTTGATACCAAAGAAATGTGATTTAGATTTCTTTTACTGTTTATATGCATATGTATTACTCACCAAGTTCTTGCATGTGTTTGTTTACATACTGTTCTGAGCTGAGATTGAAAAAATGCTGGCTCTTCAGATCTCTTGGGAATAGTGACAATAGCTGATGAAAAATTGATATTTTACAAGCCTGCTTATGACAGGGAATATAGGGATCTACTTAATTCTCTGGCAGAGCAATGCTAGTCTTTACACAGTCTGCAAATTGGAATACCAGGAATAACTAAGTTTATATTGTAGTCTTTTTTTAAATTTGGAAATTAACAGGAGCAAGTTTTTGGACTCTGTAAATAAAGAGCAGAACACAGGACTTTTTTGTAATGCTTAAACTTTGGACCTAATTGTTATCAAATTGTACAGAATTATTTACCAAACTGGCAATGGCTATAAATAGCTGCATTGGCTTCCTTAAAAAAACAAACAAACAAAACAAAAAAAACCCACCTCTAGTTCTTAAAACCAGTATGGATTTAAACATAGGAAATTAGAAAGATCTCTACATGGTGTGTATAGTATCTGCATACACTTAAAATACGTGTAATAGATTTAGTAGAAAGAGTTTTGCTGTTTTACATTCAGTGGGAACAGCCTGACCTATTTTCTCATGCAGTTTTGCTGTTTTCACTTAGGGTGCCCTAAAATTAAATTCTAAGTAATTTTTAGTTATAGTTTCAGAGAATCCTACTACTTCACATCCTATTGCTGTTTGTCAAGCAGTGGTTGATGGTTGGTGACTGCTGTTTTGCAAGGAGTGTGTTCCTTCTAACTTATGTTCAACCTTTAGAACTGAGTTTCAGATATTAATTTTCAAATGCATCCTAATTAGTTTTTGGTTTTATATTTATAGATAGGATTGGGGTTTTTCAGCTGGATATGCATTTGTTACTGTGCCTCTTGGAATTTATTTGGGGGGAGGGGGAGGTTTGTTTGGTTTTTTTTAATTCGCAACTTTCTGAACTGCTGCACAGATTATGTACTTAAGACGTCAGCTGCTGAAAGTAGTGTGTGTAGCCAAGCTGACATTACCCTTATACAGAGTAGTTACACAAATAAAAAGTAGAAACACACCTGATTAAGCCCCAGGGTTAGTTTAATATGTGGAAAAACAAATGCATTACAGCAATCGTTTTAGGAAGAGACCATAAGAATGTAGTATAGATTTAATCCAAAATAATGCTTGCATTTTACCCAGCAGTTCAGTTTCCATATTTTTTTAATTTTTTTTTTATTTATTTAAAAGAAAGCACGAAAGGGAGGAGAGGGAATGAGAGAGAGAACCATAGCTACCTTCCTCTTTTGTAAAGCCATAAGAAGACTTGGAATCTCTGTACACAGTTTAGCTTGCTACTTGTTTCCTTAAGAGTGCTTCACCTCTTTTTCCACACATGGTCTGCCATTGTTTCAAAAAGTTTAAATAGTTCTGAATTTTGAGTGGTAAATGCAATTACATTTCCACTATTCACCAAGCTAATGGAAAAGGACCATAATTCTTTTAGCAGTATGGTGCTCTAGCTGTACATTATGTGAAATCAAAAAAAAAAAAAAGTAAATTACTGTATGTTGTTGTTTTACATATAGAACTTTCAGAACTCATTACTTCTGTGAAACTTTATTTTTGTAGGTTTTGTGGCAGCTTGACGTATTTCGACGAAGTTTAAGAGGTTTAACTGGACATGTGTGTCAGGGAGATGCGTGCATATTTTGTGCTTTAAAGGTAAAGAATAATTTTTGAAAGACTTATCTTTCAAAATGAGGGAAAAATAAGTAATTGTCACAAATTTATATTCCTATCATGTATATGTCTGGTTGACTAGATCATTCTTGTGTGAATAAATAATTTAGAGTTAAGGGTGCTTGAAACAAATACTGTGTTTAAAGAAGAAATTTTACAGTACAAAAATTTGTCTGCTTATACATAAAACTTTTTTCCTATTTAAAGACAGACTTATTTGAAAATTTCTAACTAGCCTCTTGGAGATATTTTTATATGCATATGCTTTTGTTCTTTCCTGTAGTGTTTGAAAACAGTTCTTTTATAATAACTATATTACTGTCTGTTAAGTGCTCAAGATTCTTTTTATTCAGTAGTTGGTGATGACGGTGGAGAATATGACTGTTCAGTTTAGAAGTAATGAAAGGAAGGTAGTAGTACTGGAAAACTAATGAAAGCTGGTAACTTTTTTGTGTTTAGTGTAGAAAGTAAGTCAGATCTGCATATCTTTACTAGCACATAAAACTTACACTTCAAACCGTTTTGATAACTCATCTGAAGTCTGTCAAATTCTGTTATGTTCTTACTTCTTTTACAGCACTGGTATTTGGTTGCCTGCAGTTACTAGGGAAATAGCTGCAAGCGTATCTCTTTCATTTGGGTATAAATACCAATGAAAAAACCACGGGTATGTTTTTAGTAGTATGAGCTTTCTACTTTTACTGGAATTTGACAATAAAGACACTTCTGGGATTCCTATACAGGACTGTAGAATGTTCTTTAAATAGAGTAGTAGATATAGTAATATACTGAACTGGGAATTGTTCATCTGTAGGGAGCTTAAAAGGAAAACATTATTTGAAAATGTAGCTAACTGAGGAAGTGTTTTTTGATGATGCTAAATTGTAGGTGAGAATAAACCAAGTGTTTTAGGGTTTATTCTCAGGGAGTTTCACAGACTGAAATGTGTTACTTGTACATGAAGTCCAGATCATAACTCAGGCATTCCTGTGTTTTCAGAAAAAATTCTGTCTGTCTTGGGATTATATCTTCAGTTTCCTAGAGTTTTGTGTGTCCAGGGATTCATGTCTGTATCGGATATCATAATACGGAGTAAATTTTATGATATTTTGATTTGACCCATATTACATGTGAAGTTCATACACAGTCTTCTAAGTTGCCCTGTAACCACCTTTAAGAAATGAAGAGGGATTGATGTGTGACAATTGCTGGAATGTGTGTGTTACACTACATAATCTTAATGACTAATCATATGGCTGAAATCATAGTAAAAATAATGTAGCCACTTCAGTGTGCTCAAACATGAAGAAGGAAGTGTGGTGTTTTGCAACTGAACCTTTTAGTAAGGAATTGCTCTGTTCTAAGGGTACACTTGTGAAGACCAGGTGCTGCTTTTTTTCAAGCTGAACATACCACTCACTGTACCTTAATGTCCTCTCCCTGTATTTTTTTGGGTTCCAATATAAAGAAAGTTAAGGTTCGCATCACTTGAAGTCACTTTCCAAAGCAGTAGACTAGCTTCAGCTGCTTCATAAGGCAGCTGTAATTGAGGACTTGAAATTTTCTTTATTTTTTCAAGTATCTGTTCTTGAGGGATTGCTTACTGCCATTATGCATCTCTGTGTGTGATTTGTCTAAACAGCTTACTGTACCTGAATATTTTGCATTGCCTGGACAGTCTTCCTATTTTGATCCATTCCCAAGAATCCTGTTAAGCAGTGATATTGCTGCCTGTTCTGAAATTGGTTAAAATGGAATTAGTTATTTTTTTAATAGTATAGTTGTGATCTTTGTAACTACATGGCCAGTAGCCTAGGTACTGAGCTCAAACCATTGTAGTTAACATATTTGGAAGTATCTGTCCTCAGTCATTATGTCCACTGTTGATTTTTCTTTCTTGGCTTTTTAGAGATACTGATTGAGTGATTCCGTTTGTTCTGTATTCAGAACCTGGGGTGTTTTGATTTTCATGCAGTGTATATACTGGATGAAGATGCATTTTGGTAACTTGCTTGTGACTTGGGTTGTTTTCTGGTTTTAGTGTGGGGTTTTGGTTTGGGTTGTTTTTTGGTTTTGTTTTTTTTTTTCTGTTGTGGTCTTGGGCTATATTAACCATTCTTGTTCCCCAGAAAAGAAGGCTATTTTATGTAAATTGGCCTTTCCTGTAAACTGCGTAGTCAATAAATTCCGGTTTCGTTCAGTTCAATCCATTATCTTTTTCTTTCAGAAATTCAATATGCTCTTTTGTTTTCTGGATAACACTGGGACTTGGACAGTGCAGGCCACTAAAATGAGCATACGTATCTGCATAACTGCTTATCTGTACTTTTTTTAATTCTGTACATGTAAGGCTCTGTTGCATACAAAAATGACCTACCAGCCACAAAGTGATAAATGTTTTAAAAGAAGAGTTAACTTGTGTTATCAGATCTGTTAAAAACTTACTTTTCAATGTTTACATGAGATACCAACTGTAATTTTTATGGGTAGTACATGCTTTTTGTTATGGAGGGAAGTTTAAATATTTCACAACCACTTACCCTGGTACGAATCATGGTTAAAACACTACTTTGTGTTAGCACTGAAACTTGGCTTATCTCTTGTGTCTTTGCCTTCTGTCCAACAGATTTTTTTTTAACTAAGGCCTATGTGAAAAATGCAGGTCTTTATTTATATTTCACATGGCTTCTCTCTATTTGCTTTGTCTTTTCTAAACTTTGACTTAAAATTCTTGACAGTGGAATACACTCTTTAATATCTGCAAATGCTTTCTCATTTGTTTAAGATCTTTTAAATTCCATTTTTTTCAAAATCAACCTCCCTTACTTGCTAAATGATAAGGCCACTTGCATACATATCTCTGCCAAAAAGAGTAGTAGCAGCCAACTACCTCTTCTGGGAAATTAATTAAAAATCAAGTGCAATTTATCCTCGTGTTCTGGATCTGCAGATACTAACCTTTTCTGTTTGTATGGTGTGCACTGGTTCAGCAGAGAGCTGAGCAAGGAGTATAAACATTCTGTCTAATTAATGTGAGGCTTTTTGCATCTCCATAATTTAAATAAAGATACAATCCTGTCTGTAGTTGTTACTTTATTTTATAAGTGATGGGCATTAAACTAATCTGAGTGGCATTACATTATGCCCCAAGAAATACACATCATCTGTAAAGATGAGATATGTATGCATGAACCACTATTCTAGAAATAGCATTAAAAAAGCTGTACATTTATGGACCAGGGATTGTGTTGCGTCTAGGGGTCAATTACTTGCACTTCTATATACTTCTATGTTGTTTTCCTATTGTATCTAAGTTAAGTTTGGTAGCATAACTTATTATAATGGAATATGGAACAGAACAAGGAACCTATGTAACCTTAAGATAAAGCGGTAGTTTCTAAAGTTGCATAGATTAATAAACATCTGTAATATTTGCTGTTTAGGCATGCTGTGTGAGAACTGGTATATTTGTGTAGAACCATCATGTCTAGTCAAATGGCTACTAAAGCTAAGTAATTGTATTTCCTTCTAGGCAATATTTTCACAATTTCAACACAGTCGAGAAAAAGCACTCCCATCAGATAATATGCGACATGCCCTGGCAGAAAGTTTTAAGGATGAACAGCGTTTCCAGCTTGGATTCATGGATGATGCAGCAGAATGCTTCGTTAAGTATTCTTTGTAATAGCTGAGTAGAATTACACTAGTTTTGTGAATGCCAAGCTGGCTGCTTGTTTTGTTGCTCCAGGCTCACAGGTGGGATACAAGTGATGTAATACTACAAACCTCCTCTATGCCAGTTTAGGGGAGCAGGCACATGGAGTAAAGTGTCTGGTAATGTGGGATAGAGTAGTCTTACATTTGCTCCGTACTCCCTAACTCTCTTGGGCAGAGGGAAATGTGAAATATGGTTACTACAGGAGGTCAGTGAGGATGATGAGCTCTCAGTCACTGCTGAAGGTTCTTGAATGGAGAGAAGGGTTATCTTCGAGGGAGAAGAGGTGTCTATGGATTTGAATATATAGACTGTTCCTCCAAGTGTTCTTTTATCAGTTATTGAAATATATTCTGTTGCAACTAGCCATCTTGTTTCTAAAATCTTCTGCAGAAGATATTTCCATTTTCTTATCCATTTTCTTATCCAACAAATACTTGAAGATCTTGACTCTTCCATGAAGTGTCTCCCTGAAAAACATGAGCCATTACTGTTGCAATAAAAGATGACTGAAAACTGTGTAGAACACTAGTAAAGAGGCCTTTCTAAGAAGTCCTATGTTAGTCTATGGAAATTGTTCAGCATTAAAAAAATGGGATCATTTAAAAAAAAAATAAAATGGGATTGGGACAGGCTGGATTGATGGGCTGTGGCCAATGGTATGAAGTTCAACAAGGTGAAGTGCTGAGTCCTGCATTTGCACCACAACAACCCCATACACCGCTATGGGCCTGGGGAAGAGTGGCTGGAAAGCTGCATGACGGAAAAAGACCCGAGCGTGCTGATAGACGGAGCTGAGCAAGAGCCAGCTTGTACCCAGACAGCCAACCAACATCCTGGCTTGTATCGGAAATAGTGTGGCCAGTAGGGCCAGGAAGTGATCATCCCCCTGTACTTGGCGCTGGTGAGGCTACATCTCAAATCCTGTGTGCAGTTCTGGGCCCGTTACTACAAGACAGACATTGAGGTGCTGGCAGGTCCGGAGAAGGGCAGCGGAGCTTGTGAAGGCTCTGGAACATAAGTCTTACAGGGAACAGCTGAGGGAACTGTTTTAGTCTGAAGAAGAGAAGGCTCCAGGGGGGACCTGAACACTCTCTACAACTACCTGAAGGGAGGTTTTGTAGTGAGATGCGGGTCAGTGTCTTCTGCCAAGTAACAAGGGATAGGACAAGAGGTAACGGCCTCAAGCTGCGCCAGGAGAAGTTTAGATTGTATATTAGGAAAAATTTCTATACAGGGAAAGGTGGTCAGGCATTGGAACAGGCTACGCAGGAAAGTGGTGGAATCATCATCCCTGGAAGTGTTTCAAAAACCATGTATATGAGGCCCTCAGTGACATGGTTTAGTGATGGTCTTGACAGTCCTGGAGTAATGGTTGGACTTGATGATCTTAAAGGTCTTTTCCAACCTAGTTGGTTCCATGATTCTGTGAAAAAATATATCACTATTAACCTTCAGACACAAAGTTGAGGGACAGAAAATATAGTTGCTGCTTTGAATACTTTCAGCTTTGGACATTCATGTGAGTATCCACAGATGGATACTTACCTGCTAGATGGGTTTTCACATACATAGAGAAAAACATAAAAACATGAAGAACTGAGACAGAGGCCTAATCCAAAAAAACATTTCAGGTATTGCATGCAATGACATTAATATCATATCTTAGTGTAAGAACAGCTTTTTATTTTTTTCTTGATGATGCACTTCCTCCAAAGAAGAATACACTCTGGAAGAACAAATGCATAACTGTTGTCTTACGCTGTTTTGTTAATGAATGGAAACCTTGAGATGAAGAGAATTCTCATCATTGGGCTGTGAATAGGAAGGGAATTAAATGCACATGAAACCTACAGGTGGGCTATTTGGAGCCAAGGGGAGTAGTTGGAGTATTAAACTGCAATGTTGCTCCTATATTCTGACTTCAGCAGTTGAGTTTATATTTACATTATTATTTCTATTTAGGAAAACATCCTTGAGAGGATCCATTTTCACTTAGTGCCAAACAGTGAAACAGATATGTGCACTTCAAAATCCTGTATTTCTCATCAGAAGTTTGCTATGACACTGTATGAACAGGTCAGACCTTTATTTGATTGCTTTAACAAATAATTGGTTTCCACTGTCCTGAGAAAATAAAAAGTATTTTTATTTTTGTAGTGTGTATGTCATAGTTGTGGAGCATCATCAGACCCATTGCCTTTTACGGAATTTGTGCGTTATATTTCTACCACAGCCCTGTGGTAAGAGCATTTATTCTTGTATATAATTTTTTTATATGTACCCTTTCAAGAATAAGCAAAGCATGCCAGAGAAATGGTGTAATTGTTAAAAATGGATGTGTGTTCCTTTGTTAAAATGTTTATTTGAGATGTGGTCCAAAAGTAACATTTGGATTTCAAAACCAAGATTTAGAGAGAACTTGACAAAAAGTATGTATTGCTACTGTTTTACCACTTTATCTTTCCTTTCAGTTGAGATTTGACTGAAATCTCTTAACTCTTAAGAAGGGATATCAACAATTATTTCCATTTATTTTTTAACAGTAATGAAGTAGAAAGAATGATGGAGAGGCATGAACGTCTCAAGCCAGAAATGTTTGCAGAACTGCTGCAGGCAGCGAATACTAGTGATGACTACAGAAATTGTCCTGTAAGTAAACAAAGATGTTGCATTACTTCAAGATACAAAGGACAGCTTTCTAAGATAATAAATCGGACTAAAGTATTTGGATTTGACAGAAAAGTAGGATAACCTGTGCCCACTTCTGCACAGCCCAACTTAGGGGAAAAAAATTAAATTTCTATTTTATTTAAATTTATATTTTATTGTTCCAGTTACAGATAAACATGGTACGTAGGTGCAACTGGCCTGTTTAGATAGTTGAGTTATTAGGTTTGTGTTTTATTCTTCATGTTCAACCTGGTTAGTTGGAACAGGTGTATTTTCCAGAATGAAGCTGCTTTAGTTCATATACACTGACATACACTGACAGTCCAACAATGTTAATTTCTAATTGGAATAATTGTGTGCTTCTGTTGACAAAAATAGTCTCTTTTAGCTTATTCTATGTAATATATCCCTTTCTCTGCATAAATACTGTTAATTTAGGGACCACAGAAAAGTACACAAGAACACATAGAGTTAAGCTTGAATGATCAAATGGATGGGGAACAGAAAATGTGATGGTGAGTTAGATGTTTTGGAGGTTTCTGTTTTAAGGTGGTGATTGGATGTGGAAGTTTAGCTGTAGTCTTCATCAGAGTATGTTTTTTATCATGAATTTTATCCTTAAATTGTTAGAAACAAACACCATAATTTGAGAATTAAAAGAAGCTGCAGAGTTGTATTATTGCACTGTTTCTTGTCTAGTAACTCAACTTTGAGCTTCCATTTTTTTAAACATCTTTGTTTTCCCTCCTATCACATTTTTTTCCCTTTTTCTAGAGTAACTGTGGTCAAAAAATAAAAATTCGTCGTGTTCTTATGAATTGTCCTGAGATTGTCACAATCGGTTTAGTCTGGGATTCAGAACACTCTGACCTGACAGAAGAGGTTATGCGGAATCTGGCAACACAACTTTATCTTCCTGGGGTATCTGATCTAAGACTTACTATTTGCTTATTCTAGATTTTTATTTTACATGTGTATTATGTATATGTAAATATAGTAAAAATAAATATATACGTACCTATTTAATTTGAAAAGCACAATTTAACTTCAAAGTTTATGTCTACTTTCACCATTTTATTATGTGCTGTTTAGCTTAGTGTCTGAGAGGAAAAAGTCTAGTCAGAAGTATAGGTTTTGTGCCTAGGTACAGCATTGAATGTAGATGAATTCCTAATTGAAAGTCTAGGAATATTATGTCCAGTTTGACATTTCTGGAATTATTTCAGAGTATTATTGTTTTACCCTTTGAACTATGCAAAAATACATATTAAAATAGATCTAATAAGTACAGAAATCATTTTACTGATGAAAAATTCTATAATGCAACAGTGTATTTGATACCAATTGTCACGCTGAAATGCCAGTAGTAGGTTTGAAAACCGAGGCTAAATGTTTTACACATTTTGAAATATATAACTATCTTTATAGCTGTTTTATAGAGTTACAGATGAAAATGCCAAAAATAGTGAACTTTTTCTAGTGGGAATGATTTGCTACACAAGCAGACATTACTGTGCCTTTGCCTTTCACACCAAGAGTTGCAAATGGGTGCTGTTTGATGATGCAAATGTAAAAGAGGTAAGTGTTTTACTGCTACCCAATTTCATGATCTTTACTTTTCTGTAATGCGTTCTTCTGACACCAAACTTGAAACAAGAGAAACAAATATCTTTAATAAAATTAACTTTTAGTTTTGTAAATGAGTTTCACAGATTTTCAATTGACTTCACTATTTTCCAGTTCTGCCTTCCAAATAACAAATATTTCAGAATATTAATGAATTTATCTACAGTTAATTGTATTTGTGCTTCTTTTAATGAAAAAGAAGCCTTTATTACTGGCAGCAGTATTCACAGTGTTGATGTGGTTGTTAGCCCATGTAATACAGGTTCTGGCTTTTTGCTGCAATTTACATAAACTCTTGTGACAATGTTACAAATGTTGAATCTTAATGTACCTTTGGAATTAGGCATTGGAATTGCTAATAAATTATTCTTTCCATAATTAGGTTCAATCATGATGATAAAGTTTTGGGGGGGTTGTTTTGATTTTTTTGGTTTGGATTATTTTAATTTTTTTTTTTAGATCGGAACAAAATGGAAAGATGTGGTCTCCCGGTGCATTCGATGTCACTTTCAGCCACTGTTGCTGTTTTATGCTAACCCAGATGGCACAGCTGTATCTCCAGAAGATGCTCCAAAGCAGGTTATTCACTGGTCTCAGTGTAAAGCAGCAGCAGGAAATAGCGAAGACTTGGGTAATTAAGATTTTTGTTTTCAACATTTTTTTTTTCTGGTAGCCGTATTAACTGTACTTCTGAAATGGGGATTAAAAAGGAGAATGTATTGGATTAGCTGCTTTGTTCTTAAATACTTCAATCGCTAATTATCTAAAAGGTCTCAAAAGACAAGAGATTAGTGTATATATGCAATACTAGAACTGTTTGGTTTGTGTCTGATAAAGGAATGTAAATTGAGACTCACGGATAATGGGGAATAAAAAGTTTCCTTTGTAGATAGTTCATAGCTACTTTACTAATAATTTCAGAAATTCCAGAAGAAAAATGTATTTTTGTGTATGCAGATGTTATGTGTCTATTGATACATTTGAAATACCTTTAAAAATGATATAAAAAGATAAATGCTCTACAAATGAAAAAAGCTTCATACACATAGAGAAATCTATTTGGAGCATGTGTGATTGTGTATATGTATATATATATACATACACAGAGCACAAGTCAGTATGTTGGGAAAAAATCAGGGGGAACTGCAGGAAACTTCTCTCCAGGATTCATATAGCATAGGCCTCTATGTAAGAAGCCAATTCTGTTGGTTCTGTAGTTTGTACTGCTGCCTTGGTGGGTTTTGTGGATTTATTTTGTGGATTTTTTTTTTATTTTATTTTTTTGGGGCTGGGGGTTTGGACTTTGTGGTGGTGGTATTTTTTGTGGGGAATGATTTATGTTTAGTTTTTTAATATTAAACATAACATAAAAGGCCAATTGGATTTGACATGTTCCTCTTTACATAATGAGTAACAATTGGACATAGACTGCTTCAGGGAAGAAAGAATTGAGGACCATATTTCACTATGGTCTACCACTATAAATATGGCAGTATATAAAATACTGCAGAACCTTATTGTATACCATGTTGAAATGGGGTGTGGTTTTCTGATGAGGGTTTTCTCTAATCCACAATTTAAAAGTTTTCTTATTTTTTTAGTTTAGATATTGTTAACTTTGAATTAGAAACTCCTAATTTCTAAAAATAATTATGTTATTTGATAGGACTTGAAAAGCATTCTGCTCCTAAATCACACCAAATGAAGGAGAATGGAATTGGAGACCCCACTAATCAAAGGACTCATAAAAAACTTCAGCCAGATAATTCAGCATTCAGTAGAAGCCATATTCAAGTTAGTGGTGGTAGAGGTGCAGGTATGTATTACCTACTCCTGTCCCTGAAAAAAACCCAAAATGTATTCTGTTATGAAATACTTAAGTTGATAGCATTTCAGATATATGCTAGCCTCTGGACTAGAACTGTTTCTAAAGACAGAATGCTTTGAAATGGAATTATGGCTCAAAAATGGTCAGTATTTACCATTTCAGAAACAAAAGGATTATTTCTTCTCATAAACTCCACTTTTCATAAGCTCCACTGTTTTAATAAAAGTAAACCTAGCGCCTCCCATATGAAAACAGGCTGAGAAAGTTGGGCTGTTCAGCCTGGAGAAGAGGAGGTTGCGTGGAGACCTCATAGCAGCCTTCCAGTATCTGAAGGGGGCCTATAAGGATGCTGGGGACAGACACTTCATTAGGGACTGTAGTGGGAGGACAAGGTGTAATATGCTCAAACTCAAACAGGGGAAGTTCAGGTTAGATATGAGGAAGAAGTTCTTTACCGTGAAGGTGGTGAGGCACTGGAATGGGTTGCCCAAGGAAGTTGTGAATGCTCCATCCCTGGCGGTGTTCAAGGCCAGGTTGGACAGAGCCTTGGGCAACATGTTTTAGTGGGAGGTATTCCTACCCGTGGCAGGGGGTTGGTACTAGAGAGTCTTAAGGTCCTTTCCAACCCTAGCCATTCTATAATTCTTATGTTCAGACAAGATTAAACTGACATTTATTTTTGTAGTGTAATTTCAGTATAAGTCATAAAATTTGGTGTAAATAGCATATGCTTTGAATGGTATATGCTTTGAGCATTCAGTTTTATTGAGAGGTGTTTAAGACATGCTTGACATCATGCTGCTTTGGTTCCTTTCGTTAGCTCCATTCGGTGGAGTCCTTGGGGATACCTACATGTATATACTATATATGTTGTTTTCTTGATTTGTATTATGTAATTAATTAGCCTTTTTAAGTAGGAGTAATATTAAAAATATGGTACATAAATGTATTGACATGTTTTGATGAAGAATAACCTTTTAGTAATGATCTTTGACAAAAAGTATTTTTTGTAGCTAAGTTACCTTATAGTAATCAAAAGGACAAGCTAAAGGACATATCCAGAGAGTGTGCTCAGAAAGCTGCTGATATGAAAAACTTCTCATCTTTACGGAAAGATGCAGACAGAGGACCAAGGAAAGAGTCTGGGAGACAAAGAGGTACATTCTAAATATGACCAGATGGGTTAAATATCTGTAAGAATCAATACTATCTATGCATATTTTAAAATAATCTCCTTGAAGAGAACACACCTGTAAGATTAGAATTTCTCAATTTTTGGTGTTCTAAACCAAATGTACTGAATTTGTTGAGATAGTGCAATAAACATAAGTACTGTAACAACATCAATTAAAAAGTAATGAGAACTTTAATGGAGCATTTTTTTTATTTATTTTTTTTTTTTACCTTCTAAGATTTGATGGGGGAAGATCGTGCCAGTGTTAAGTCAGGGTCTCCTCCAGTTGGAAACGGACTTAGACACTGTGCTGATCAGCGCATACACAGCAGCCAGGGAAGAGGCTCTTACAAGCATGACAGTGCACCTCACCAAGCAAAGCTTTCTGTACAGGTGATTGGATCAAATAAACCAGAAGCTTGTCCTGCTGGGGAGAAGCCAGTGATAAGGACCCGGACTGATGGTGTCACTGGCTACGATACAGACACCAGTCAAGACTCTAGGGACAAAGGAAGTGTCAGCAGCAAAAGCAGAAGTAAAGGTTGGAAACCTCTGCGGGAGACACTAAATGTAGACAGCATTTTCAGCGAGACTGAGAAAAAACAGCATAGCCCAAAGCACAAGGCAAATCTGAGCAGTAAATCTAAGCATGAAAAGGAGCAAAGCTTTAGCTACTGGCCAAAAGAGAGCCAAATCCAAAAGGGTTTAATGACTATATATGAAGATGAAACAAAACAGGGTACAGGAAGTCGAAGTTCACTGGATTCAGAAGGAAAAGGGAATGCTGAAAAAAGCAAAGGATTTACAGAGAGAAAAATACATGGTGATAACTGGCAAAATCAGAAGACAGAATCTGGATATGAAAGCAGCGATCATATCAGCAATGGGTCAGCAAATCCAGACTCACCTGTTATTGAAGGAATCAATCCGGCAGATGTCAAGAATGTTAGAGAAAGTGCTTCCTGCAGGTAACACTAATGCTCTTAGAACTTACATAGATGGTATTTATAGGTAAAGTAAGTTGTTACAATGCTTGTGTTGTTTAAAAAAAATCAAGATAACATACTTTGGAACTTTGTACGCTTGAGGTCAGGTATGTAAAAAGCTAGCAATATATCTAGAAATAAGGGTGTGGACAATTAAGTGTTAAGACTCTGAGTCTGCAACACTAGTTCACTTTGGAAGGCACTGAGCCACACTGTTATGGTGCTGAGCCAGAACTGCAAAGCCCTGACTGGGGGCAGGGTGTCTGAATTTAAAATAATTGCTACACTTACTTAGTTGCAAGGTTTTAGACTGTGGCCATATGTAATGGAATACAAGTGTCTACATAAGTGGTATCTTTAGCAGTTGTACAGACAGGCCCCTGACAAGGAGATGGGAATGGCAGTAGGTGAATCTGGTACACAGTTACTAGCCATTGTTCTAAAATTCAGTTTTCTAGAACATCTCAGGTATATATATGTTCATCACTTGATAATTTATTCACCTGTTTGAAAGAAATCTTTAAAAAAACCTGTAAAATTACTAAAACTGTCCAAAAACTTAGTTAATAGCCAAATTTTATTAATCTACTAAGAACTGATATGTGCTAGTAACAAGTATGTTGCCTAGAGACGTTGTGGAGTGTCTGTCTGTGGATGTGCTCATAACTCAACTGGACATGGTCCTGGGCAGCCTACTGTAGTTGACCCCGCTTGAGCAAGGAGGGTTGGACTAGATGATCTGCAGAAGTTGCTTCCAACTTAAATAATTATGTGGTGCTGTAAAATATGAAGTTATCAACCTTCCACATGGAGTTTCCTGTACTGGGTTTCTTAAACTGCATGTGAAACTTAATTCCTGCTAGAAGTCATATATTCTTCTTTCAAATCTTATTTATATCCATTAAATGTAAAAGCACAGTTGTGAGACCAAACCTAGTCACAAATGATTGCTAGGTTTAAGCAAATTTTTGGATTTATATTTTCATTAGAAGTTATTAAAATAACTTTGAATGTGGTGAAAGAGAACAACATATACTTGGAAATGAAAAGGCTCTGACTTCTCTAAAAATTTTAAACCAAAACAAAACAACTTTCTGTATCAAAATACAAATGACTTCCTAGAATTTTCAGAAAGACACATATATGAGTGGTAATTAGAGTTGACTGGCAATACCCACAAGCTCCCTTATAACCTTTCATACTTTGTTTTATAAAAACAGAAAATACAGGGGAATTACTTGAAAGTTCTTTTATAAGGTGGAAAAAAAATTCAAGTGTTTTGTTTTCTGATAGGTTCTTTCCCAGTTCTTCCTATTTCACTATTTTTCTTGTTTTTCTGTACTTTCAATAACAAGAGTTTCTTTTGTTTTGTTTATCTTAATTGAAAAATTGCCACTGTATCACTGCTTTACTCTTGGA
This sequence comes from Coracopsis vasa, assembly GCA_026283785.1. Classification (NCBI taxonomy): domain Eukaryota; kingdom Metazoa; phylum Chordata; class Aves; order Psittaciformes; family Psittacidae; genus Coracopsis; species Coracopsis vasa. The sequence continues at coordinate 26,438 of JANHGB010049547.1, forward strand.
GAAGGAAGGAATTGGCAGGGTGTTCATCAGCTCCGTATCTGGATTGGTAAGGTATACTTTTTACTTAAGTAAACCAGCAAGACATACTAAATCTGCTGATTTCACTTTTTCCCCTGCTGGAATTTTCTAGTTCTTTTCGAGTTTGATAAAAAGTTTTAAAATGAAAATCTCTGTGAATTAAAGACCCAAGTGACAGTTGCAAGAATGACGTTTATTGTCACAACAAAGTATTAATGAATTGCAGAATGTCAGAGTGGGAAATGGGCAAGATAGAATGCTAGCTAAGAGGTTACATACTTACGATATTGATACCGATGAGATATTGGCATTTTTAGGAAACTTGAGCTTGTCTTAATAAGATATGTTTAACTTTGAGATTTTCAGGGTATAGAACTATTAAAGCTGAAAAATGTATTTGTTTCAGATGTGGGTGATACTGATGATAAATTTGAAACCATATAGTACCACATGAATGGTAATCTTTTGCCACAATAAAAGCAACAATTTTAGGTAAAACCTACAAATAAATTTGAAATTGACCAGTGGTATCTGTTCTATTTGAAAATCACTAGAGAAAATGGGTATTCAAATTGTCACGCTTTCTTGGTGATCTCAGTTAATAAGCACTTTATGACATTTTTATGAAATTCTTTAGTTTACAATGGGAAAAAGTGCAGTTGGTAGTTCTGTCTCACAGGTGACACATCATTTTTCTGTTGTTAACAACTCTGGGAACCAGGTCTTTTTATTAAGCAGGCTGATGTAATACCTGCATCAAGAAAATTTGTTTTTTAGATGCTGTATTTTGGATATCCTGCTGTTGTAATCTAGAATAAGGCTGGGATGAGTGGGTGTCCAGTCTCCAGAATGAACTGGGAACACCAGCCTCATGCTGTATGTTTTTTATCTGTCCTTACTGAAGTATTCAGGTCATGCTAAATTTCTCTGTATCAGCACAGCCTGTTAACATGTGGCAGTGATGTTGAAGTACTAAAGGGCCACCTCTACTATTCTGCATATCTTCTGTGAAGTTTGTATGTGTTAGTAAAAAATGTGACGATGATAGCAAGAGTCAGTTTTGCATAGGCAAAGTTTTTATGCATTTATGCACTTAAGGCAGTAAAGCCTGTGATCATACATCATTGATTTAAGCCTTCAAATTGGTTGTATACTTCTTTTACAGTGAACAGAACTTGCCAACCAAAAAACCTGACAATGTGTTACATACTCAACAGAGAAGAAACTTTTATGGTAAGGACTTTTAACTTGTATAAGGTACCTTATACTTGTACTTATTCCTTATACTTGTATAAGAAATATAAGGAATATACTTGTATAAGTTTTCTAAAACCAATTTAGATCTAACAAAATTTAAATACTAGCTTACTAATATCACAAAAGAGATGAACAGATTCCTGATCTGCCTTTTGTATTTCATAATTTTTCTGCATACGGTAATGTCAAATTTTGTTTTTATTCACGTTTTTAGCCTCTTCAGTGAGTTAAGACTGATCAATAAAGATGGAAAGTGTTCATACCCCATCATGGGCCATTTTGATGGAAATGTGATAGAGCAGCAATTCAGTAACTGTCAGTTTTTTAAGGGGCATTTAAAGCATTCTGTTCCATGAAGCACCTTAATTTATTCAGTTTCTTGGCTTTCTTGCAGAGTAAATGTACAGTGTAAATGGATTCCTAGCTATCTGCCATGATATATGGGTTCCCAAATAAAGGAGTTGGGGTTTTTCAGTGCCCTACCATCATGTAAAAAGAATTGTTAATGCTATGAAGATAGCAGCAGTCGCAGTTCCCTGTATAGGTGCTAGGTCATCAGTATGCGTTTTGAGAGTTTACCTGTTCTTAGGATCTCCTTTTTGGACAGCAGTGGCAGCGTTCAGTGTGCTGAATCATGTAAAAGCATGACATGTCTCCCAAAACAGTTGTTTCACATGACTTCTAGCACCAAAGTGACAGGCTGAGTGATTTTATTTTTTTTTTTTCCCCTCTTTGTAGTGCTTGGATCTGTTTTAAATACAATATTTTTGTGTGGAAAATACAAGTATCATTTTAGGAGGCCGTAGCTTTTTTATATAAAGTGTTAGATAATCAGAATACAATGAGTCTTCTTGCCACAGTAGTCTTCTTCTGGTGTGTTTTATTACAAAGCATTTTCTCTCTAGGTTGGTAGAGCAGTTTGTCCTTCCTTGTGCATGTCATGTGCCACCGCCTGCTCAGGAAGTGGTGGGTGCGTAACTACTTCTGGCTGGTGTAGGTTCTCTGTACAAAAAATGAAAACACTTGTTCACCAGTATTGGTGATATTACTGAGGTCTGTAGTGACCTGACAAGGGGCAACAGTTTTAAACTGAAAGAGGGTATATTTAGAATAGACATTGGGAAGGAATTTTTTATTATGAGGGTGGTGAGGCACAGGGACAGGTCCAGAGAAATTGCAGATGATCTGTCATTGGAAGTGCCAAGGCCAGACTGGATAGGGATTTGAGCAACCCAGTGTAGTGGAAGGTGTCCTTGCCCACAGCAGTAGGGCTGGACTAAGGGATTCTTAAAGGTCCCTTCCAACCCAAACCCTTCTAATCATTCAATGATTGTGAGATTTTTGGATAACTCTATGCTGGTGTAAAACATGCAGTATAATTGATTTTCACTGGCCTTAATCGGTGCTTTTTTTTTTTTAATCCAATTGAAATTATTAAATGTTAATCTCCATTTCTGTTGGTTAAATTCTGCTTTCAGAACATATGTCTCAGTTTAATGTTTTGGTTTTAGGGTTCATTTTTAGCAAGCATGTTCCTTTCCTGCCTCCCAAACCAAAATAAACAAAAAAGAACAACGATAGTAATTTTGTTCCCTCCCTGTGTTTTTCCCAAAAGCATTTCCATGAACTTTCTTGGTGAATACTAAGGAAGATTTTTTTTTTTGTTTTTTTTTTTAATGTCTGGGTGGACTGTGGTACCATTTGTTTTTCTTCAAGATATGAAGCAGTATCAGGAAGTAAACACTTGTAATAAGGAAATCTCTTTCCTTTTACATAGTAATATGTCTGGGTTTTTATAAAATTGATAAATGCCTAGGCATATAAATATTACAGGTCAGCATGGGGCCAGCCAAAATTATTATCGACTGTTGCTGGAAAAATGGAATGGGGCTTGTACAAAAAGGTGCAGTAAATATCAGGCCACTTCCCCAGGAAATGTTTGATTTTTATAGATACCATACTTATTTGAAAAGAATGCATAATAGAGTTTCTTTTAAGACCTAAATTGGAGGGGGGCGTGTCATACCACTCATCTGTTCTGGAATTATTGCATTTATTTTTTGGCTGTAGAGAGAGAACTAATTTTTTATTTGTGTTTTTTGACAACAATAACAAAAAAAAGAAGAAACAAAAAAAACGCAAACAAAATTCATACTGCAAAGATCTGGTTTTGCATGACATTGATTCTGCTTTAGTTCTGTACTAATACCAATGGAGAAAACCCCACACTTGGGTAGCAAAAAGAAGGAAAAAAAAACCCAATGCATAAAGGACTCTGTTTGAATGAAAAATAGGTTAAGACAATGTTTGAACTTAATAATGAGCAATCTCCAGAGACAACCATGTACTTTACTTCAGTATACTTAAAGCTTTCAACATGCGTTGTCCATTTCCTTTAAGAAAATGTGTAGTGATTCCAGATGATCCTTGGAGTTACCATAAAACATTGATGATAAGATCCCATCTATTCAGTTATTCTAATTCAGTAATTAACGTTTGAATAGTTTTGTAACAAAAAGGTATGTATTTAAATCAAATGTCAAGTTCTCACATATGAGCATATTTTGCAATAAAGTGATTAATGGACTGAAAAGATATCTGAAGAATTTGAAGAAATTTCATGAGTGTGTGAGGTTACTGGTGTACTTAGACTCAGGCTTTTTGGTTGTCTGAATGTCAGGACACCTTTAGCAAGGGCAAATAGTACTCATTTACAGGTATTAGTTGTATTACCTTACGTTATATATCTCTGAATATTATGAACTAAACGTGAATTGGTAGGTAAATACCAGACGGCCTCCCAGAAAATAAGAAAGAAATGCCTAATCCTTTCTGAGAGAGGAACAAAATGTAAGAAATCTTTGTTAGCTTCTCAGGGCAACTTGAAAAAATATCTCTGAGTGGGTTTTTTGTATGGAAAAGTTTCTTACAGAAATAATGTTGAAATCCAAATTATGCCCACCATTTGTATAACAGTGCTTTATTGTTTCATTGCTTTTAACTGGAGCTGAATAGGTCAGTTCAGCAGTTGAGGAATAAAGCTTACTGTTAGAGCATTACAAAGATAGTAACGTTGGATCACACAGTGGTTATGCAGATCAAATGGCTGCTTCTTTCTCTGGCAGTAAATAGTAAATAACTGTAGTACTGAAACAAATGTCCTGCAAGGCCAGTCCCTAATTTGTGTGATCAGATTTTCACAGGGAAACTTGGATATTCAGTAAGCAGATATATAATTCATATTGATAAGGTAGTGGTTTTGAAGTTTGATGAACCTGTTGAAGTTATTTTTTTAATTTGTTTATAAAGAATATGTGGCATAAACAGAGAGCAAAACTTTGAACCTCACATCTTCAAGTTGAAGATGACTAATTCTTAGAAGTTGTGAAGGGCCATAAAACTTTTAAATGGATTTTCAGAGCAATTTCTGTGCTAGTTACTAAGAATCATTTTCAGTCATGAAGTGATTTTGGTGGTTTTCATGACAACCCTCCCCGATTCCTAAGGCACAGAGGCCTTAACGAAATTGCCACTCAATAAAAGGCATTACTTTTGGGAAGGTTAAGAGGGGAGGAGGGGGAATTAAATCCTAGGAGCCCTGTTTTTTAGATTGATCCCCCTTCCCCAAAGCTCAGAGCACTTCATTCTTGAGCTTACTTGTCAGTACAATAAGCACTGTGATTAAAATCGGCCAAGTGCTTGTTGGCCTCCTATTTAAGATGCAGTATTAAAAGCTGCCTGTTCAGTGATCTCAAAAGAAGATATACTTGGAATCAGTGCCTTAAATTAAAACTGCTTCCCCTTGAAAATAAATGCAAAATTGTTTCTCTAATATTACAAACTCAGACTTTCCCATTTATTCAGTTGAATAGCATGAGACAACTCCAACTGAAATCTAGAATCATTCTGAAGCTCTGGTGAGTATGTAAAGAAGAATCCAAATTGCCTTCATTTATTTGTCACTTCAGAAAATACCACAAACAAGTCAAAATTCTCAAAAAGAAAACTCATCTTCTTAGGAAAACCATACATTTATAGTAATGATTTAAAATAATGCAAATATACCTAAGAAAATCTAGTTGTTATCATTATAGTGCAGTCAGTGTATATGATCTGTTTGAAGAACTGAGTAGAGAATTAAAGCACAAAGCTACTTAATTTGAAACAGAAAGAAATAAATGCTTTTTGGAGTGTCTTTAAATGATTAAAGATTTTGATTAAAAAAAAATTTAAAAATAGCCACCAAAAAAAAGCCCTGTAATACAAGTTTCAAAATTCCCAAATGTAATTAAGCAGCCCATGAAGATTGAAATGTAAAGTGCTCTCACATTTTCAATTCACTTCATTCATGTGAGAAGTTTACAGTCTAAAATAAATGATGCAAAGGTTCAGAACTGTGTTTTAAAACTAAGAGCTGATGAACTTCTTGAGACAGCCAGGTCAGAGTGAAGGGAAGGGTGTTCTTATCAACTGTTGTTTCACTTCAGAACTTATTTAAATGCTTGTACATATGCAGATATGCACCACCCCACTCTGTAAAAAAAAAAAAAAAAGGCAAAAACGAAAAAACCCCAAGTGAAACCTGTATTTTAGTTTTCTCCAGATGTTTAAAGTCATGGAAAAAAAGCAATGATGAATATATAAGAAATGTTTTGCAACTAAATGTGGCTCCAAAATAACAGTTTCTTGAACATAAGGAATTTTTTATTATTTTTTTTTTTCCTCCTAAAGATCGTCACTGGTTTGGGGTTATTTTTTTTGGTTTGGTTTGGTTGGGGTTTTTTTTCCAAGATAATATTCTATTTTGAACAAGTTATAATGTGTTTGTTTTCTTGTAAGGATGGTGAGGCACTGGAGTGGATTGCCCAGGGAAGATGGGAATGCTCCATCCCCAGTGGTGTTCAAGGCCAGGTTAGACAGAGCCTTGGGTGACGTGGTTTAGTGTGAGGTGTCCCTGCCCATAGCAGGGGGGTTGGAACTAGACAATCTTAAGGTCCTTTCCAACCCTAACTATTCTATGATTCTATGACTCTTGACTGGCATTATGTTTCCAAAGCTTCCAGTAAGTTTGTCATGTCAACTGAATACAGAAAAATATCTTGGTTCAGAGAGAGGAATTTGCCACAAGACCCTTGTGAATACTTCTAAGTAGTACACCTTGTCTTTTTTATTGGAAACTTAGGAAAAAAAATAATTATCAGGTAATCAAAAGGACAGGAAACATGGGGCTAAAACAGAAGGAAATTTAATACTGGGGTAGGGGTTCATTCTGTTTTTTTGGTTCCCTATAACACTGAGCTTTGCAGATGTTTGGAAATGTTCTGTATGTGTAAATGAAGATATTAGACGAGAACTTGTCTGGCCTACCTGTTGGCTATAGAATGGCTGTTAATCTTTTGAAAATCTAGATTGGCTATTCAGATGTGAAGATAGGTGTTCATAAATCTTCAGAGCAGATTGGTTTGTATTTCAGGAAACAGTTATGCTATATTTATTGGTAAGCTTCTTACGACCCATTGATAAGGATATCAGTCACCAGCTGAGCCTAGTGCTTGTGTCCCATATTTAGGTTTGCAATGAACCTAGAGCCAAAATTCCCAATCGCATCCGTGTCTGGTTTTAACCATGCATGGATATCCTGTCAGCAGAAGAGAAAATAACACATCTATTTTTAAGTTAGCTGGAATTCTGGAGGCACAAACCACCGGGTATTGCTGAGCAGCTTTGGCTGAATGTGTGCTGTGGTCACACCAGAGACAGCTGACCTTTGCTGAGACAGAGGTCTGCAGAGATAGAGACAGAGACCTTTGCTGCCACCTCCAGACCAGCTTGTGCTGCTGCCTGTTGAGAGCTCCTCCTTAGGAGCTTGGCTTGGAGTAAAGATAAAATTAGTATCTGTTCTCTTTGCATCAGGCAGTTTGGGGAATTAAGGTGCAGTTGTATCGGTGATGTATTTGTGATTTCTCTGTAGATGTACTTGCCTGTAATAGTCGATATATTCAGTGTCTGAAGGTTAAAAACACTAGCTTCGGACACTGTTAATGTAGCAAAATATTTAACTAATTCATTCCTAGGACCGTATCATAACATTAGGATAGAAATTAAATACTGAATTGGAAATAATCACAGGAAATAATGTGTCAGAGCCTGTGCCTTTTTTTTTTTTCCCCTTCAGTAAAGCAATTTACAAATCATTAAAATCTGCAGCAGAATGAAACATTTTCAGTTTGAAATATTACCTTGATGTTAGTTAGCTCTGATGGCATGGACCACTGAGCAGTTTCGAACTTTCTTTCAGATGAATTGCTTGTCCCTTGCCAGTTTCACACAGGCTCATTCAGTAACAATATTTTCCCATAAGTATTCTTTCTAAGGTTGTGGTATTGTTTATCATGCTGGGATAGCAAGATTTTTTTTAACTTTTTTTTTTTTTTTCTCCTCATTTAAAGACTCAAAGGAAAGCCATCTGGGGGCTTTGTCTCTTGTGCTACGTGCTGTGTTAGCCTCTACAGCCTGTCTTGTTTGTTGAAGATTTAGTGTCTTTGTTTTTTTGTCAATTAAAGATAGGGCAGATACTGACCCTCAAAGCAAGTATCACCCAGCAGCATCACCCAAAGCTTTTAGTTTAGTTCTTTTCTGTTGTTGGGGTTTTGAATTGTATGTTCACAAGTCAAAAGTTACAAGACTTTATTTAAACTTGGGGAAATAAGTAAATTAAAATGCTTGATCTTGGTAACATTACATAATTTAAGAATAGGTACAAAATTTAGGTCGTGTTGATGACAGGGTGGAACAGCGTGTGTTACCCCATTGGAAACTGTCTAAATACTGAATACAAGATTATTCTACTAGAAATTGGGCAATGCATGCTGCCTTTTTTATTTTCTGTTTCTTGAAATAGGCTAAGTAGTTATCTGAATCTAGTCTAGATATACATAAAATAGACTTCCTTGAATAGCTTCAAGCAGGTGGCTCATTATAAATGCCCAGTTATTGCATTAGGAAGACTTGTAATATTTGTCTCCAAACAAATAGACCATTGCTTGTCACTTGCCAAGAGAGTGTTTTATTCTATGTGTTGTTGACATGGATACTTCAGTGCTTCCTTTTATTTACTGTTAACTAGAAGCTGCATTGTTCAGAAATTGTGTGGTTTTAAAGAATGATTCTTTGTGAATAAAAGGAGCTTCTGGAGTGTGAATGTAATAGTGTTGGCCCAGGCACACTCATACTGTGTGTTAAGAGCACATGACACGACTGAGTGTGCTGTCTGTCTGCTCAGCATCTCTATGAACTTTACAGTTTGCTGTAGGTTTGGTTTTAGTTGGTTTCAGAGAATGGATTTATTCAATAAACAAACAAAACAACAAAACCCAACCCACAAACAACAATAAAAAACCCTACCCCCTAATTCCTGCAGTATTCATTCCATTTAATTATGATTACATGATGTGAAATCTCAGAAATAGTAAATAGTTTTTATTTTGTAATTTACATTACTTTGGATGTTTGAATAAACATGCTTTTATAAAAAGCTGCTTTTCAAAATCTGCTTTTAATTACATGAAATGTTAAGATGATCTTGGAAACATGAATACAGGACTTCTAAATTGTGGTAATTGCCTGTATTCTGATAACAAGCAAACAAAAAAAAACCCCACCAAACAACAACAAATTTCCTTATTCAGATTATTTTGGATGAATGTAAGATTTGACCTTCTGTGACAGATTGTCTTCAAAATGGTTATTTTGACCAATGTCAACTCTTGAAAGGAATGAATTGTCCTGTTACGTTGTGTTTTGCTTTTGTAACATCTGAGGAATTACAAAGAAGGAATTGGACTGTATTTCTGCTGATTTTGAAAGAATTTTTTTCTGCCCTCAGATTTGAGGAAAGACCAGGTCAATTCAGAAGTTAACTACGGACCTCATGTTAATTCCCCAACAGAATTATATCTGCAGGTGCCCAGTCCTCCAGTAAAGAGGTAACTAATACTGGCATTAATTTACTGTGTAATAGTTTAAGAATTCTGGTATGTGATAGTAATCAGTATTAAGCATTCAAATGTTAAGATATTGACTATTTTTGACACAGCGCCTTTTTTTATTTTATATAATTGATAAGGCTAAATGCTCTCTCTGTCAATGGAATCAAATAGCTAACACTGTTTTAAACCATCTTAACAGAGCAGATTTGCCAAATACAGATTTGGCACCCAAAAGTAATATCTAATATTTGGAAAGTGGGTGTATCAGTCTGAGTCAGAGATATTTTGAAGAAAGCAGAGGTCATTTTTAACGTAGTCCTAAACGTCTAAATAATTTTTGTTGCCTTACAGATATTGATGCTGTTGCAGACATTTTCTGGGGCACTTTACATTTCAAATGAAAGAAACTTTGAAGTGATTTAATACAACTTTTAATCAAATGGCTGTATGTTAGGCAGATTCCAGTTCTCTAGTCAGATGGAATATTTAAGCAATGTTACCAAGGCTATCTTTGAAAAAAAAAAAAAAAATTGGGTTATAGGAGCTCTTTCATATGTTTTTATGGATACTTATATCTTGTGTGGTTTTGTATTTTAGAGCTGAAATGCCTGAGACCGGTAGGAAACTTTTCCCTTCGTCAGCTCTACAGCCAATTCTTAAAGACGTTGTTAAGTCAGAAAGCAGAAACAAGTCAAGTGAACAGAATTCTTCAGAGTGGCTTAGTCCAGACAAGTTAGAGAAGGTCAGCGTGCCAGTATATTGTGCAGATGGCGTATCCCACCCCTATACAGAAAATGTCTGTGGAAGGAAGCTGATGAGCAACGACTTTCACTCTTCTTCCCAGCCGCAGCCTCATAACATAAGAATGTTTGGTCCCAAGGTGGGGTTGTCACCTTGTGTGCCACAGAACCTGTCAGAAAGGCCCATGGTGTTTCCCCCTCACCGTGAGCATGCCGGGCACCCACTCCGAAGGGTGGATGCTCTTTGTGTGCCTGAAGTAGTGTACCAGAATCTTCCTCCGCCTTTACCGCCAAAGAAGTATGCTCTGAATACTTTTCTAGTATCAGAAAATAACTTGGCAGCCAATACAAAGTCAACAGAGGTGTTGCAAAACAATCCATTGAGGCAAACGGTTACACCTTTAAAATCTGGATCAGAAGCAAACATATTTACAAACGAACAAAGGCTTAAAGAGCAATTTCAAGGGAATGAACTGTTTGTTCATAAACCAGATTCTCCACCTCGCTTATCAGTTAATGATTTTTGGACTGTGTCTGAAAACTTTTTAAAGACAGGATCTCATCATACAGGACCAAGTGCTGGCTATGTGGATGGAAATGATAGTGTATCCCTAACAACTTATTTTTCAGTAGATAGTTGTATGACTGACACGTACAGGATGAAATATCATCAGAGACCCAAGCTGTATTTTACAGATAGTGGAAGCTTTCACAAAGAAAAGCATCCCCCATCAACTGGAGTAGAACTGAATGCTACATACCATGCTGCTCTTGAGCCCAGGCATTCCACATCCGAGCAACTGTACAAGGCAAATGTAGAAGGCATACACTGCAGTAGGTAGTCTTAAAAAAAGAGTATCTGGATCTGACTTTGGTATTTCATGTAGCCTGTAAATGGGCACAGATATTGAAAGCCTGTGTATAACTATGTACCGAGTTTTCTGTACTTTGGAGTCATGACTGTCTAAATGAATATGCAAATAGAGGTGAACAGAGGAGGAGAGGTGCTAAACTTAGGGTTCTTAGATTTGTTACTCTGGTTGCCTTAATGCTTGCCTTTGTTACTCAGCTTGTCTTTTACACTTTATACTAAAAACGGTCCCTTTGAGTGTATGCATCATACAGTAGTGGAATCAACTAGATGTTACTTTTTTGTAACAAAATTTAATCAGTGGCAGTTTAAAAAGTGTTCCTTTGGACTGTGGTCACTACATGCATAGATTAACAAAAGGGATAAATATGCTACTGTATATAATGAAGTAAATGTCGTTATAATTGAGCAGTATTTGTCCTGATAGATAGTAGAGGGTGACATGGGGCTTTTTCAGCTGACTTCTCTGAGAGTATGTGCTTTCACAGACCTTCAAGTGTCTTTAATACAAGTTTACCCAGATAATTTCAAAGTTCTTATTTGAAAAGCCTTAATAAGAATTCTTTAGAAACGGTTGTTCTGTTTTGCAAGTGTTAAGTAAGATCTTTTTAAAGGGAATTCAGGGAAACTGCAGAAATAGCCTGTCCTATTAATACACCTGCTCTGTGTTAGTGTACATTTTAAAACACATTTATCAGATTTGTTCACCCTATAAGCTATATATAACTTACTAAAATTAAATTTAACCACATAAACTACAGACTGATACAGCAGAATAGGATGCCAATTTTAAAATAGTTATCATGCAAGTATGAAAAGTTTAATTTTGTAAGGTTTTGGATATATTTGCTACTTATGTTCAGTTCCGATTTATTCTACTACTGCATGCAAAGTCAATGCTGCTATTTATTGAACTTCCTCTTTCTCTTTTCAGCTTGACATTTCTAGCAATGTTTAATGGAGGTCAGACACTTGATTTTACTGATGCTTTTTCCTATGCAGAGCACTCCCCCCCACACATATGTTCTGTACTGGCAGATCAGTCTGTCTGAACCTGCAGCCATTTAGGCTGCAGTGGCTGAGGGGGCTAGAAAAGCGGAGGTTCCTCTCTTCATCTGCTGTAGCACTCTGCTGTGCAGTTTTGGCAGCTCTGGCATTTGCCATTTCTTTTCTTAACCTGACTTATTTCAGTAACAAAAGTGGAGGATTTATTTGGCTTTTATTTGGTTAGTTAAATTGGTGCACAGAACTATGCATTTTGTTCTGAGGCCCAGCACGTGGCCCAGTGACAGCTGGAGAAGAAAGCAGCAGCCCTAGCTGTTCAAAATTACCTGCTGTATGTTGTGGTGTCGGAGGGAGCGCCTCAGAGTTCTGTTTCAGTCTTGTAACACTGAACAATATGTAATTTAATGTCAGCAAAGACTGACACAATCCAAAAAGACTAAATTTTGCCATTTCATATTAAGTGTTAACTTCGGGTGCTGCTGGTTACATGTGAACATCAATGCCTTTTCATTATGAAAATAAGGCAAAAAAGTCAAATATGCATAAGAAATGCTTGTACTTGCACAGTTAGAAAAGCTTTTTTACATTTATAAACCTTATATACCTTATATGAGTTTTACTGCTTCAACCAAATGTTAGCAATTGTTTAGCATAATTGTCCAGGGTAGACATTTGAACAGGAGCTTTGGTTGTTCTGTGTCAAGGTCAGGGTTGGGTTGGTTTTTGTTGTTGGTTTTTTTTTTGTTTTTTAAACTACATGTAACTTACAGTAGAACTGGAACATAATGTATGCAACATAATCTCAGATTAATCTTATTTCTGTCTTGGTCAATCGTTGTAGCACTTTGGGGAGGGGCTGGGGGGAGATCTAAGATTTGTAGTGCAAATAATTATGCATGTGTATGTATGGCTGCTGGTAAACTGTAAAAAATGCAACTTTAAAAAAGTATCCTTTTATAAGAAAATCAGTTGAATACAGGAAAAGAACCCTGAAAATGTATCGACTTGGATCGAAGATTCCTAATTGTAGTATTTTTGACATATTTCAAAACCTGTAATTAAACTTTTCTAGTTCATCTAGCAATGTTACATACTATATATAGGCAGTTAAGTAAAACTGTCCTCTGATACTTGTGTAAAAATAAAGATTACTGGCATTTGTAAATAATGTAAAATTTGTAAAATGTTTTAAAAAAATCTTTTATTTGAAATGACAGTATTTTTATGTATGAATAGCACAGCAACAACTGTGAATGATATTAGGACACTTATTTTTAAACATGCATAGCAATGTTCATACTTCTGTACAATGAGCAATATGAATGCCTATTGCCAATACCAATGGATTTGGCTTCCAGTAAGCACAACTGGTAAACATCTTTTTAAAGTAGCTGTAGTAACATAGGTGTATTTCCAGTCTCCTTGCTTTGCTTGAACTGATCTTACCAGCCAACTTTCTATGTGACCCATGTTTACCAAGTATTTAATTAAATAGACAGCTAATTGAGGCACCTTTGTTTTTATATTTGACTCTGCACTCCATGTATGTATGTACTTAATAGTTGGTAACTAATATGTGATAACTTGTTTTAACTTTCCTAGGGTGCCTGTTTATTTTTTTATAAATGTTCCCTTCCGGCTATAGATTTGTATAAGAGCCTAGACAATTTTTGTAACAGTAAAGACATTAACAAGTCTTGTAATTGATATATTTTTCAGCCTTTAGAATTATTTTCTTGCAAAGTCCTGCTTGTTCGAACTATCAGATAAAAATTTAAAGTACTTTTCTCTCCTGTTCCTTTTGTATTCCACATTTAAAAAAAAAAAAACAAAACAAAACAAAAAACAACAAACAACAACTAACCAACCAAACAAAACAAAACCTGAAAAACTGGAAAGATGGCTTTCCAGAGCTACATTTTTAAATAGTGACAGATTGATACTGCTACTAATGGTCCAAAGTCTTGCAGAGATGATGGTTCAGTTACATTTTTTCAAACAGTAAAATTCAACTTCTGAAGTATTTCTTTAGAAAGCTAAATAGGTTTATATCTATGAAATGCATAGGGCAATCTTAATTCCATAATCTGACAGCCTTGGGTAACAACTGATTGATTAGTTACACAAGCCGTTTTGCTACCTTACGCTTTATTATGGATAAGTGAAATTTGCCTTGATGTATATATTCACATGCTTCAGGAGCATATAAAATAGCTTCAGGAGCATATAAAATAGCTTCAGCAGCATATAAAATAGCTTGAGCCCGAAGCACCACAGAGCCTGCACTTCTTTAGCTTTAAGTTTTTTGAGTTAAGTAAAACCTTGCATGCCAGATCTGGCTGAAGGAGAAAGTTAAATTTCCATGTATCTCCTAATAGTTTAGTTTTCTAAAGGATATTTAGACTTACACACCTGTCTTCCTTACCAGAAGAGAAATGGAGCATGAAGCAACAGTACTTCCCTAATAGGTTATTCCCTTGGGATTTCCCTGGTGAAATCATGTTAGGGATAAAGAGGGGGGAGGAAAAAAAAAAAAAATCTAACTGTAAAACCTGTTTTTCTGTTGGTGAGAATGCAGTTGCAGTTCACCACTCTTCCACACAATGAGCCAAGGTCCCAGCAGCCAACATCATAAATGCTAGCATTTTAATGGCCACTGACCTGTCAAAGTCCTGAAATCTATTTATTTTTTATAATTTTTTGTGAAAAACACCCAATAACTATGAATTGTACTTTTCAGAATTAGAAACTAGGATTCACAAGGGAAAAATACTCAAGAAAACTGCACCCCCTCCTTCATCCATAGCTGAAGACTGTTTTCCCTAAAACCTGATGAGGTACAAAGCCTGCTCCATGTGTTTAACTTCCTTTTCTTCCACTGGAGAATATGAGAGACTCCTTAATTTAACACATTTTTGAAAGTCCCTATAGTGAGACAGGAAATTTTGATGTGCACCTGAAAGTTGAAACCTCTGTCCACTTAAAGTCATCCATGGACAGTGTATGGAAGAGGGTACTTTGCATATCACCTGCCAGCTATTCAAGAAGGCTGCCAACAGAAGGGTGCTCCTTCACCCTTTATTTCAAAGGAAATGAGAACCTGGTTTACCTTAGTTAGTGAGTACAGTAGGCTGCTACTGCTGTTAAACACTAGCATGTTTCAGAAGTCAGTAACTGCTGCAGTAGAAAGAGAAACATGTAACAGAAAACCAAAGAGCATCAAACCCTTATGATTAACTTTCTGAAAGTAAAACAGCTGGGTAAGCTTCCTCCACTGAGGAGAAGTGTCCGAGTTCCACAGACTGAAGCTGTAAGAGCTGGATTTTATTCTCAGCCATTCTACAGTCTGTCCTTTCAGTTGATTTTATTCAAACAGCATGGATGTTCATCTCTGCTTAACAAACCTTCAGGTACTAATTACAAAAGTATAGTCAGGCTGTCATACATGACCTTTAAGACACAGTTCAGAACATAGAAACAGGATACAGGTAAAAACCTGAGCGGTAATATTTGGGATATAGCCACGGATATTGTAATGTATGTGCATTACAATACAATACAGATATACATAATGTATGTACGTATATATATGCTTCCTGCATTCAAGTGGAATAGTGTTCCCTGCTGTTTATACTGCACAAATGGGCCTCCTCTTCTTCTGCTTGTTTCTTAAGGTACATCCT
>JANHGB010049550.1:0-18427 GCA_026283785.1 Coracopsis vasa
CCAGAGCGAAAACTTCCGGCCCCAAAAAAACCCCCACCCCCCCCCCCCCCCCCATCCCTCATGCTATTTCCAGTGAGGTCTGGATCAACCCGGCCAGTCCCCGGGTTTCAAGGAGAGGATGGCCTGAGAGAGGGACAGGGACCTCTTCCATCCCTGCCCAGTCCTCCCATGCTTCTCTGGCACATTTCACCTGCTTCAAACTAGCACCCAATGACCTGATGACATCAGGTCCAAGTAGTAGCTGCCTGATGGATTTTGGCATTGTTCACCCGTGTTCCTTGAAAGAAAGCAGACAGCACCCACGCAGCCTGTCAGAGCATTGGAGAGGAGACAACACTTTCTACTGAGAAAAAGCTGAAAACACATCAAGAATGCTAAACTTCATTTGTTTTTCACCCCAGTTTCATCCCCTCCTGCATTCATGACTGTTGAAGCACAGGCAAGCTCTTCCCTATGTCAGCTGTGCTTTTCCCCGCCGTTCTTCAGCTAATGAAGATGGCTTTTTGAGTTAGAGATAAGGGACATGGAGGCAATAGCTCAATGTTGGGCTGTGAAGGCAGGACAGACAGGCCACCCCTTTAGGCCAGGCCTGTGGCAGAGAACTGCTGTAAGGGACCAAGGCACAGGAAGGGCTAGACTGGGATAAGCAGCCAGAGGGGATTGTGTATCATCTCTGTGTGTGATCCTTGGAACAACCGTGAATCCCCACATCAAGTTACCTTGGAGCTGCTTTTCCTCACATCCAAACCTGGGAGTTGAGAAGGGAGAAGCCTCAGCTTGTTTCTATGGGATGGTCCTATGCCAAAAGCAGCAAGGAAGAAGTGTCAGCTTCATGGTTTGTGAGATATTTAGAATAATCACAGTACAGAAGAGGTGTGTAAAGACTCTTTTCAAGCCTATTGGTGCTGGGAGTCAAAGGCAGGACTTTGATGCTGTGCAAGAATTAGGATGAGACTTGGTTGTTTTAAACCGCATTTGAAAGACATTTGGTGGGGGAAACAGCTGCGAAATGAAGAAGGGGGAAGGAAGTGCGAGGCAAGTTAGCACATCTTATATTACATATACAAGGTATGTATTGTTCCCCTTGTCCCCTTTCTGAAGATACTTTAAAAAGAGACAATAAAGCACATTCAAACCCAAACATAGCCCAAGTCAGCACCTGGTGTTGGTGGGTAGAGCCATTCCAGCAGCCTTTCACCTGAGGAAGCAATATTGATCAGAACTGGGCTCTCACTGGGCCATCAGTGCATTGCAGAGGAGCAGGTCACCTTTCCAAGTGTGTGTAGGTGAAAGTGACAATAACAAACCGAAAACCTCACCCTGGCCTTCTTGCTCTTGGGTATAACCCAACAGATTTCACCTGCAACAAACGGCGGCCGGTAGCAATCTCCCTCTCTTGTGTCACCTACACTTCTGAAGAGCATTCTCCTGTGCTAAAACCTGAAGGTTGCCTTGTACTTAGTGCAGTGTTATTAGACGAAGTAAAAATTTTATGAGCCATTAAATATCATTAGACATCATAGATCTGTACATCACTTCGGAACATCTATTGTCTTAATCAAAATTGTAACGGTTAAGTTTTAGATCTTGAGCATTCCTGTTCTACATTACTTCAGAAGCAGGCAACTATCATAAGAAATTAACAGCAGTGAACTCTCTCTTAGGTGCTTTTATTCAGAGGGTGTGGTAAGAGCAGTAATAGATTAAGCATGCACAGCATTGACAGAATGCAGCCTGGAGAACCGAAACCCCACCTATAGCCAACAAACTTGCAACTGAAGAAACCCTACTCGTTACACACGGCTCGAATTTTTTTAAATTGATATTGCACCAATCACTCTGTCAAACTCTAAGCCAAAAGGAATACAATGTACATTAATCAAGTAAAATGTGGAATTTAGACTGTGGTAGTTGTTTTAAAGGCACTCAATTAAAAAAACCCAGAACAAACCCCAAAATAACCACCAAAACCAAACCTCAGCCAAAAAACCAAGACCAAGATACCAGAATTCTGATCTGCTTCAGCTTTACAGCTTGTGAAGCATAAAATGCTCCTACTTGCAGCAGTGGATGTGATCACAATCTGCTCACGGTATCTGCAGCTGGGATCTGAGGGTACGAGAAAGCTTGGAAATCAAGTAATTATGGGTAACTATGATAATGTTCTTGCCACAGGGAAGTTACATTTGTGCTCCCACAACCCTTCCAAGTGAAAAGCCTGAACTTGGCCTGAAACACCCCGCTCTCTGTCCCCACTTGAGAATAAGATGTGAAATTTATGACTTTGATCTTCAGTTTCTTTTAACCTTAAGTTAGGTTCTTCTATCCATTCAAGTCACATGACATGTAAGGTCAAACACCCATATTGAGAAGCAAGCCCGTTCCAAAGGACCGGAAAGTAGTATGGAAATAACCTCCAATGCTCTCCTTTATTCTGTTTTGATTTCACGTACCAGTTGTATTCACGCTTCCATCACTGAAAATGACTTGTGCATCAGAAGTATACTGGAGTATAAAATGAAGCCCATAAATGTACCCCCAACCTCACAATGAAAAAAAGCAACCTTTATGCTTATTTACTGTGTATGTGTGACTGCTCTGCAATGCAAGGGTGTTTTAAGAAAGTATTAGAGATATATTTTGAGAGCCTCTTGCCTCTTCTCCCAAAGAGTTCAAACAAGGCATCATTTTTTGACTTGTGACTTTTGACTTATGAGTAAAACTAATGAAGTAAATTAAGTTAATCAAACCCAGTAGCAGCCCATGCCCAGATAGTTCTGCTATCTCCCTAATTTCTGAAAAATACATTAATAGGGAACAACTAAGTTTTTCTGTAAAGATTAAAATTCAGGTGGTATACTGAAGGCAGTACATGAAGGCACAATGCCGCCCTTCCTATCACCACGAAAAGGTCCTTGCATGTATGGCCTGAATGGTGATTTTTCGGTAAAGCTTTCTCAAACAAGTCCCAGCTTAGAATGAACACACCCATCACACAAATTTATGCACACAGCACAAGGTGAAATGCAGCTGTTCTTCAAACCGCTTACAGGACTTCACTTTACAAAAGATGAGCCAGTCTGCTGAGGTTTCCCAAGTGGCTATCACTCTTTTCCAAGGGACACAAGGCAGCGTATGGATTTTTCATATCATAGGTATTGATGAAGCAAGGATGTCTGTTTCTAAGAAATGCCATCAGAGGCCTATATAGAAAGAAAACCCCACATCTTGCAATTAAATATGCCCTTAAAAAAAACTTAAACACAATAATGCAAAGAAACCAATTTTGCTCTGCTGCTTAATTAGGTCTCCTGCCTGTAGTAGGCCATCACATTATGTTGACCTATGCAATACTTTATGGAAGAGTCACCTCCAAAGAGGCCGAAAGCCATTTCCATCAACTGTATCGATGCTGACACTGGAATGGTAATATGTCTAACAAGGAGGAGGAAGGGAGACTTGATTTTTTCTTGTGAATAAGCTTACATTTGTGTTTTACAAAACTTAAATATCTAGTTTCCAAATTACAAAAAAAAAAAGAAAAAAAAGAAAAAGAAAAAAAAAGTAAAAAGTTTCTCCATTTTTTTTCTCGTAATTCAATATTTGAGGCGACATCAAGGATTACAGTACTTATAACATGTTTTATTCAATTCACATAGAAAAGCATGCAGTATTAATGTAAAATGGTACAGTATTAATGTAAAATGTTCAGTGCACATTAGGTAAACAAGTCATTAGCATACAAACCCATTTTTATGGTCTATACAGGCATACTGAGCACATTTAGAATAACAATGCTTTTTGGGAACTAAATTAAAAATTGTGCTTAACTTCAAAAGATGCAAGCTGTGTTTGCAGTGTCCATGAAGACGTGTTTTTTAACTGAAGTGCTGTAACCCTGAAAAGAAAGAGGCTGCTACCTTACACCCACATAAAACAAAGAGTTTCAGTACAGTACAGTGCTATGAAACAGTCCAAGCAGCAACATTTCCTCTGGGAGGCGAGTTTTATGGCAAAAGTGACATTGTTTTACAGCAATTCCATGAATCCATAGGATATATAGCCAGTAGCTGCCTTACACACACAAGACAATCTTTAGGAATGGGAAACGTAACCTTTAAGACAAATTCTTACAGAAATGATTTGACAAGATCACTTGCAACTGTCCTGCTCAAGGGAGCCATTAGCCGTGTCCACAACTGGAAGATGATGTAACGTGAAAACCCCACCCCAAGCAAATAAAATGCCTGGCCAAAGAAATGAACCTGAAATGATTGTTGCCTAGGAAAAAGCTTGTAACGGGGAAGGGACTGTTCAGATTTCACATAGATTGGATTGCATGGAAGTCATTAAGTTCACCTGTAAATACTAAACATTTGCAGGTTGATGACTTTGAGTCAAGTTCAATTTCCAAGCAGAATCAGTTTTTGGTGGTTTTTGATGGACTAGCACTGGAAAGGCTGCTTTGAATTTTCCTCTTGGTTGACTGACTGACATTTTTATTTTTCCTTTCAGCTACAAAGGAAGACACCCAAGGAGGATTAAGCTGATTGTGCAGGTCAGATGGCATCTTTAAAAAGCAGGAACCAAACTTTTGTTCCTCAAACAACCTTTGTGAGTTACTGAACAGTGAACTCTGAGAAAAGTCTCTTTGAAATGAACAGTTTGGAGGTTTGATATCACTAGCCACTGTGTTTTGGCCTGTAAACAGCGGAAAGTGGTCATTCATATCCAGCTCAGATGGGGAGAGCATGGAAAACACAGCAGGTTTCCAGCCAGTTCTGTCAACTGCTGGATCGCTTGTCTCTGGACACTTCATACTCTGTTCCTCATTCATCTCTTCCAGTTTCTTCTCGGATCCATTCAGAAGCTTAGAGCACTCTGTTGACTTTGAAGAATTATCAAGATCAGAGGACTTGAAATTATAGCATGGACTCTTGCTGTTGTCTGACTCGGACATCATTGAGTCCAACTCAGAAATTTTATCGAGGTAGGCAGCATCCATAGATGCCTCGCTAGAGGTTCTTGTGCGATTCATTTCAGAAGAGCAGAGGGTATGCAACCTCTTAGGTAAGCAAGAACTTGTTTTATCGCTGGACTTTGCTGATGTCTCATCTGACTGACCAGCTACTGAATTTTGCTCTGATTCATCAAAATCTAAGTTCTCGGCAAAATTTGTGGGGCAGGTCCCCCAAAACCCTGATTTTCCTGTAGTAAAACAGTTTAGCTTCTTTTCGTTATTACAGCTGCTTGTGCTGTGTTCAGGAGAATCTTTGCTGCAATCACCTGAAGTATCACAAAACTCTTCAAATTTCAGTTTTCTCAGGAACGCTGATGGTTTTCTCGCATTTTCTTTCCCATCAGGAGTGTTCAGCTGAAGGCGACTGAGAGACAGAAAAGGAGCGCACGGTGGCGGAAGATCATAAAGTTCTTCATCCTTATATGAGGTACATTCCTCAATTTTATTCCACTGCTCTTCTAAGCAGGCATCCATATTTGTAGTATTTTCATCCAGGAGAACCCCATGACATCCTGGAAACAGTTCTTTCTTTGAGGCACACTGGGTATTTGAGCCAGTTGAACCCTCTTGACTAGAAGAGCTTAAACTAGTTTCACCACTTGTCAGCTGTTCAAGACTGTCAGGACTTTGACTGGCAGTCAAAGCTTTTTTTTCCTCAACTTGGGCTTTCAAGCATGTTGCATCTTCACTGCTTTCAGCTCCTTTAGCATCTGTGGAAAGCGCTCTCTCACTAACAGTGCTCACTGTCTGGGTTCCTTTGGCTGCATTTTGCAGCTGTAAAAGCTGACACTCAATTTCTTCTATGTATTTATCACTTCTTTCCAGTGCCTTTTTCAGACGATTCATTTCACGTTCACTTTGTTCTACTTTGGACTGAAGTGCAGCTACTGTAAACCTACCATACCTGCAAGAAATAAAAAAGAAAGAAAATATTAAGATAGAAAAAGATATCCTCATGGTGCTTTGCGAGCTCATTTCAAGAAAGAACAAAGCTATTAAACACTGTGTTAATTCAAAAACAAAAGTCAAAACTTTGCTAGTTATGAAGAAAAAAATAATAAAATCATCATATATAATGTACAGGTGGAGGTGAATACCCAAAAAGCCAAAATTAAACTATTAGTGGTAGTCAGGCAATAACAAGCACATTACCCTTCAAGGGGCTGGTTCTATCAATTCAATTCAAATATGCATGAAGAATTATCGCCTAAAACAATGGCAAAGATTTATGATAACATTTGAACAGTGGTCCACATCCTGAAATATTTACATTCAATCATTTTCCTACAGTACAGCCGTGTTTTACAATACATTTCTTACACAATGTCACCTTGTCAAATATAAAATGCCAATATGAAATTCAGAAACTGCAACAGTCCTTTGAGGTGGTTTAAATACTTGTGTAGACTATTTCAATTATATTCCTGTTAGATATACAGCTTTTCCTCAGCCATCATGTGGATGGTACTTCCACCTGCTCCAGAGCTACTTGTGTTTTGAGCTTTACAACTGCAACAATCTAATTTTTCGACTCCAATACAAAAAACCCTGCCACTTGTGGTTTGTGAAACTTGCAAGTTCATGATGCTTCCAGCTTCAGCACATTTTCAACTGCCAAGATACGGACTTGCCTTCCCCCCATCCTTCAGCAGCTTTCAACAGTGACCTTCCCCAGAGGGCAGGTGAAGGTTTCAGCTATATGCCCTGACTAATTCTAACCTGTCACTGACAGGAGGGCACCAGGGAATTTCCTGCTCCATCCGAGGCTTTCAATTTACTGAGAGAAAAAACAATTAAAGTTCTGGTATTATTAGGAAGGAGGGAAGAACCTGCAGCCACCCTACAACTCTGACACGTAAAGTTTTATATCGCAAAGAAAAGAAGTAACAATTCTTTATGTGGGCTTACACTAACCTCCACGTTACAGCGTAACTTTATATTCACTCTTCCAGCACAAACACTGCCTGGTATCTCCACTCTGTTTCTTTGTCTGTCTGTCTACCCCTCCTTCAGAGTCACAGGGAACTCCCATTCCATTTGCCCCATCCCATTCCCCTCATCTCTTCGCAAAATGCTCTCACTGCAACCCTTAAACCTGTGCTGCAGTGAGGTCTGAAGGCGGTGTATCTGTGTCCTGCGACTATGCTGACAAAATATCCATGAGTCTACGCAGGCGTTTCCAACAAGGAATCAAACTATATTTTGTTTCTGCACTTTGTTTGCTTCTGAGCCCAAAGCAGTAGGAAACTGCTCTATGCTGACAATTACAATACAATTAAGGAGGCAGCCAGGGAAAGGAGTAGAGGGTATCACAAGCACCAGACAAACTGGGCACATGTGACATATTTCATCATTCAACTGCTTCTGCATATCGAAAGGACTTTGGAGATTTTGGTGTAGATGGTTCAGTGGTGGGTAAGATTCACACAACAGTTTAAGTCAGTTCTTTCACAGCACTACTATTAGACCACTTTTTAAACCAGACCAGCATAAGCTTCACACAGTTTGGTGTGTGCCACTCACTGCTTTGGAGATATGGAATGTCAAGGTACAAGTTTTGTATTTAGAAGTGTTCACTTGGTAAGATTCTTTTTCCCCTTAATAGAAGCTGGCTGGATTGGAACTCTGTTAAGGCAAGGATCCCCCCACCTCCGCATCACCTCCACTACACAATTACTTTTGTCTTCATAAAAATGAATACAAACCATTTCTCATTTGCTCACTCTATGGGTAAGTTTTCTCCATTGATTATAGCAGTTTCTCCATTTCTGGTTGCATGCAAGAGGGAAATGGAAGAAAAAGTCCACAGGACTTCTCCCTCTCCCCCATGCACATAGACAAAAACAGAATCACAGACAGCTTGTGAATGCAATTATATTTTCAGGGGAAGTGAGTTACAATGGAATAAGCATCCTCATATACAACACATTTTGGCTTATTCCCTCCTTCAGCAAAAGGAACTCCGGTTTTGGTTTAAGATACTGAAGGAGCCTCTGTAGCACAGCAAGGCACAAGCAAAGCAGTTCCTGCTTCCTAGGGTATTCTGTAAGTATTTCTGTAACAGACTTGTTCACACAACCTTACAGGAACAAACCCT
Organism: Coracopsis vasa; assembly: GCA_026283785.1. Taxonomy (NCBI): domain Eukaryota; kingdom Metazoa; phylum Chordata; class Aves; order Psittaciformes; family Psittacidae; genus Coracopsis; species Coracopsis vasa. The sequence continues at coordinate 8,118 of JANHGB010049550.1, forward strand.
ACAATGCTTAATAAAGGATATAAAGACAATACAAAAATACAATTTAGCTTAATAACCAAATGAGAGATGGGGAAAAATGCTTATGTAAAACAAGCAAGATTTTCTGGAGTCTGCTCTAACAGACACTTTGACATAAAAATTAAACATGTTTACATTTATATGCATACCTGGCAATTCCTTTTTAATGGAAGAATGGTGTAATATGTTTATTTAATGCAAATAGCATTAGTGACAGACTGAGATTTGCTTATGAGGAAGAAGCACTGTATTCTCAAGTGCAACTTTTATAACAAGCGTCCTCAGGTTATAAAAATACAGTATGTTGTTCAAAGCCAAACAGCATCACTAATATGTTAATTGTTGCAGAGGGATATGCTTGGGAATTTTGGTTTTCAGAAATGGAGCATATGACATACTGCCTACAAACAGTAATCTCTGTAGTTAAGCACCAGAACAGTAGTGACTTCCTGTTTCTGCATTGAGACTTGCATGCATTTATTTCCCAAATCTTCAAGGATATGGATACTTAAGACAGCCGTATTACAATGCACATATTTAAACCGATTACTCCAGACCAGAGGATGACATAGGTGTTTTAGTTAGTGATCTGGCAGGTCAGCAGAGAGCTTAAGAGACATATATATTTTGGTTAAAGAAGCCAGAATCTTCCCCATCTCCCCAAACCAAACCATTGCTCTAAGAGATTTCCTCTTCTTTTCCCCTCAGGTGTACAGGGAGCTGTGTCATAGCCAAAAAAGTTATGCTCTGATGGCGGTAATAATAGAATGCAGTACAGTTACATGAAAAGAAATTAAAGTTTGACCTCACATTCTAGATAAACTATTTTTCCCCAAAGGATATGTACCACTTCTCACATGGTAACAAATTGATACATTCTTAAGGAGAAGTTAAGGTATTCAGTATACAGGTGGTACATCTTTTCCATAGAAAACTGAAAGCTTTTCCACAGAAAGTAGTGGTCACTCATAAGCTAATAGAAAGCCATTTCAGGTGGGATTTGGTCCTTCAACACAAACACTTAGTGACATTTTAGATAGCCTAAGGACCTTTACATGACTGCTGGCCTCCAGCTATCACTCTGTAATGGAATTTAGTTCCACTGACAAAGTGGTTCTGGGTGTAGCCTACTACTGCTTTCCATCCTAAGTTGGCAGACTAAGTTGCCTGACAGAAGAAGTGTACAATGGCTTCTTCTTGAAGAAAGTAATAGAAACACTTGCTATAGCTACTTTTTTAAGCTTGTAAAAGAACAGATTATTTTCAATATAAGCAAATGCTGGCCAGTAAATCCCTTTTATCACACAGCTCACAAACTAATCTGAAAATGCATGGCCTTCAGGGAAATCCACTTTCTTCAAATCACATGAGTAAGACTAAGTTTTGCTGTTTGTTGGATAACTGCAGAGCAGCAGGATTTGAACAGAATAGCCAAGTCAGGCACATTCTTTGTACGAGCATTTCCTTTCACTTAGAGAATTGGGTGAATTCAGACAAATATGCAAAGCTTCTCAAAGCTTTTTAATATCTTTCAGTGAAGCTGCACTGGTCTTTCACATAAGAAAGTCAGATTATATATATCCAAGATTGGTGAATAGGATAGGACAGAAAGGCTTACTTCAGAATTACTAAGAAAAAAACCCACCAAAAGAAACCAAACAAACCACCAGAAAACCCACAAAACCAAGGAGTGTGACCTGAATGTTCCTACCCACCCACTTAAGATTTAGCTCTTTGTGTCTTGAATGGGTGCTTCCTCAGGATTTAATGTTATGACTCAAGAACCTAAAGCTGTTTTGAAGGCATTTTAGTGCATACAGCATTTTCTCCTATTCACTTTTAAGGCCACACTGCAGCTGGTCTTTGAAAATGGTCAGTCCTCTGGGACAGCAAGCTTGTGAGGAGGTGAGAAAGTAGGCCAGGTTTCTGTCAAGGAAGACAGCAGCATTCTTATCCCCTGCACCCAGGACAGTGGTTACCAGAAGACTACTTTCAGTTTCACTGAAATGCAGATTGAATCAAATAGTCTGGCATGAGCGGAAATATTCTAGTTAAATAAAAATTGAATATTGTACAGAATGACCTGAAAAGTCAGCAGCCTCAGATTTCAGCATGCAGGCATCTGAAGTCACAAAGATAAATGGTAAATCTGAAGAAGGGAAAAAAAAAAGCACTCCCAAAACAACAACAACAAAACCACTCATAAAACCAGGGAAAAGAGATAACACAACTATTTTCTGCATGTTACAGATAGTTTTTCATACTGGGATTTTAACTGGCAGGAGAAATTAAATATTTAGGGAAATGACTCCTAGGAAGCCTAGAAGTCTGGTTCAAGCTAATTTGAATCTAACCATTCATAAAATACACCATACCCTGGAGTAGATGGACGTGCTAGTTATTTTCCTTCAGGTAAAAAGCAAACATCCCTTTGCCAAAAATGCTTTTAGATCCACGCTTTTAGATCCATTGTGCCTTGCCAATAGACCTAAGAGTTTTCTATTTTAAGTAGAGCTGGAAGTAATAGGGCTATATCACCCTCTAAAACTTAAGTTTTAGAAGTTTTCCTGTTCTGCATCAGGAAAACGGAAGTCACTAAAAATTTCTCAGGAGAAAGGGCAAACAAAGAACAACCAATAACCTCCAAACAATCAGTCTATTTTCTGGAGAAATGGGAGACTAATGCAGGTCATCGGTAAGAATCAGAGCAAGAAAGTTATCCCTATTTGCTTTTCAGACCTATGTCCCAGCTATACAATGGTATGGTATTAGGGTGGAGGTCTACTCTTAAAAATGTTTCAGAAAGAAGAGGAAAAAAAAAAAAAAAAATCTAATCAATCAGCATCATCAATTAAAAAATTGTGTAAAAATCCCCGACATGGCTGCAATGTCAATTTTATTGACATACATGACATTTTTCAGCAGGTTTTAATGGATATGAAAGAAGAAAAATAACTCAAGATAATGATAAAAGGAAAAGTTTTTATTGACCACTGAAGAAGGGCAATTAAATTTTTTCCTATGAGGTCAGAAGTAGAGTCTGTGTTACAAGGGGATCATTCACCTGCCATCAGCATTTCCTTTGCTGTAAAGCAAAGCCTACTAAAATAATTTAGGTTGTGATACTTAGCTTCAGTGTCATTATGCACAAAATGAACTATATTTGGGGTAAGAGAACTGAATACCGACAAAACCTTTCTAAAATAATCTGATACAAGTTTTAGTTACCCAGCCAGTTAAGCATAAATCTATACCTGAAAATCTGAAGCTGAGAAACATATGATAAATGAAACAACGATAGTGACACTAAATTGCAAAGATCCAATTCAGTAGCTATTTAAAACTGCACTAGAGAGCAATTCAGAAACTTCTCCCCGAAATTACCTTCTGAGCAATTCTGAATAAAGTACACTGAAACAACTGTACTGGCAAATCAGTGTACCTGCACAGAAAAGCTTAATCATAGTGACACTGTAATGTTCTGATGTTTATGCCTTCAATTTTGATTTCATAAGCAAGGCAAGAAAACATTTACTGCAACCCCTGTTCAGCGTATGAAGCCTAGTTGAAAGACCTTTTAGGTATTATCAAAGTTTGCTATCAGAACTGGAAGAACATTTAAAAAATGTTTCAATATTAGGTCTGGTCTAGATACTGGCTGGACTAAAGACTACAAGGATGAAAGTTAATTTATAAAATCTGCTAATAACACTAAGATGGCAGAGACTTCCTACCACCTGATGGACGTGCCTGGAATTCAGAACTGTTTGAAGTTTGACACGTGCATCAAAACTGTCCAATTTCTAACATTTGCTGTACCTGTGCTTCTAAAAATGAAGTGGCTGGCTAGTGTTTTAGGCCACACTGGCAAAAGATGGCAAAATAATCAGCTTGCAACAAAGACTAGCTCTTCACATTCCCTCCCCTCTGATAGCTAATTTTTCTGAACAACAGGATAGTAAATCAAGAAGAAACAAAATTCTCTCCACGGGGGAGTTTACCTGACATCAGTAAAGTAAAAATCAAGTTAGATTACCTGGTCTTTTCTTCTTTTCTGGGATGTATTTAGTTACATCTATTTACTTTTCAAGTTTGGCATCCTTGCCAACTCACTCTTCAATCTTATGGAAAAAGACATTCCATGCCATTAATGCCCTCTCCATTGCCAAGATCTTAAACAGGGCTCTATCTCCCTTATTAGAGTACTTCAGGGCAGAATGTACTTTTATGCCTTCAACAACACAGTGCAAGGATCATGCATCTTCTTCCTTGTGGTCTCAAATGACAAGCACTATGGCAAACAAGCTCTCTAAGGATGAATTTCATCTTCTAGCAAGAGAGTTGTGAACTAGAACAAAATCCAGAGAGCTCTCTTCTGACATTACACAGGTGCCCCCAACCCTCTTCCTCAAAACCACCATATAAACCTTTGGCTAATGCTGCTCTTAGCTTTCTAAGTTCTAAACCAATGAGAGAAAAAAAAGGGTAGAAAACCAAAGGAAAAAAGAAACACAAAAACATGAACATGTTGCTTCACTTCCAAAGCACAGCAAAGAGTTTGCTTTTTGAGGTTGTTGTCACTGATGTTTTAACTGTTGAAGAGTATTAAACACAGGTGTCCATTCTGAGAATGATGGTCTCACACTGCAGAAACCTGATTCTACATATCCTGCCCAGACACAAAGCTACTGTTGAGGGAATTCCCTTGAACAGGGAGCTTAAGTCCATATAACAAACCCCGAAGGTGGCAAAAGGAAGAACAAACCAAAACCAAATACAAACAACTAGAACATCTGCAGTTAGTAACAGACCTACTTTGACCTTATACTACACTTAGAAATAACCCAAACCCCAAAACAAGTTAATTGTAGAATTCAACTAATGAATCCAGTGCTTCAATATTGGCCAGATAATACAAGGAATAACACTTGTAGTCATGTCATACTCCTTCACTGTAGATTTGCTGCTACTCTGTAAGTTGCATTTGTCACCTACTTGCTGCTATTCTGTAAGTTACATTTGTCACCCGAGTCTATGAGGGTAAAAATTCCAAAATTCACATATGTAACACCATGTACACCACCACAGATTTAGGTTAAAGCCCTACAACAGTTAAACAGTCTATAAATAAAATATGGTAGCTTTTAAAACATTCACATACTTTTGGGGTGATCTATTATCAACTTCAGCTTTTAGTCGCAAATTCTCTCTTAAAAGGCTATTGTTTTCCATGCTCAGTTTCTTATTTGCCTAAGGAAAAGAAAAGGAAAGAAAATAAGTATAGAGTAAACCAGAAATTACTTCTAATATTTATAGGACGAGCTGTTTCTCCTTTTTAAAGAGACAGAACTAGAAATGTGAAGGCAGGAAACAGCCTTCAGACAGGGACACCACTTAAAAACCATCATGGGAAATGGCTTGCAAAACTGAATAGTGAACAGGCATTTTTTATTTATATTCCCAAAATACATCACAAGTGTCCTATCTAGGGAAATAAACACAGCTATGTTAGTTAGCACAGAAAGTCATTAAGGAGATGTACTAATGGCAATTCCATGTTGTTTTTTCCACGTGACTAAATACGTTAAGTACATTAACATTACAATGTGCAGGTATCAGCAAAACTAATGTTGAACAGCTTCCCCCACTCTAAATTAGAGTAAGATTACTTTGCGTTTTTTGACTTGTTTTTAAAGCATAGTTATCCTGTGGATGTAAATCCATTACGACAAGCTATTTGCAGTCCTTCTTCACTTTCTTCCAGGATGTTATGATTAAGACTCCTGATACACAACCCTTCTTACTGCTTGAATTGAGGTCAATTCCTTCTTCTCAGTTCAGCAGACACCCTTAACAAGACACTTCATATAAAAACAAGTTTTCTTGCCTCTGTGTTTCAGAACAATCAATATCACTACCCTAACAAGTAAAAAATACTCTGCAATTCATAGTAGGCTCAATCTCTGTATGCCGAAAACAGCATCACCAGTCCAGGACTTGTAATTCACAGCCTCAATTAGACGCTGCTTCCACTGCTTAATGAAAGTATGATCTTGAATTAGCTACGAAGAAGGAACCATGCAACTGGGCTCAGGAGTGAAATGTACTTTTTCAGAAGGATCAAACAGTGCAAGAAGAGAGGCAGAAAACCTTAAATGCTTATACAGATAACCCCATCAACCTCTCCAGGTGACGCGAAGAGAGTAGGGAGGGTAAAGAGAATGGAGCAGTAAAACCAAACCAAAACCAAAACACCACCACCCTCAACACCACAATATTCCTAGGGGCAGAAAGAGTAAATGGAGAGTTCTGGTAAAGAAGGAATGGGAAGGGTGAGCCCAGGATTTGGGTGCCTGGGTGACATGTCAACCATTTGGTATTTAAAAAATAAAAGCACAAAAAAAACTGTCCTGAAAGCAATGAGTAAGAATCCAGGAGACCTCAGTATCAAAGAAGCATGAAACCATTTGACAGCATGGACAAGACCTTTCTCTCTTTCCACAGACACAGTTTCCCCAGCCTCACAATCTAATAGAAAATTGCATGACTTGCATAGAGTTGGTGGGTAGGGCATCCTCCACCTGGCACATGGCAAGGCAGGACTGAACCTCTTTGGTGTCCTTCTTCCTGAGAGTGCTCTACCCTCCAAACTTGTAACCTGAAAGGGATCCTCACTTGCAGGACAACATCTAGATCAACGAGTTCATGTAACTGCATTATTTATGAGTGTACTTTGTCTAGGATTTCTACTAGTGGGCTCCTATCACCACTTCCATACTTGTTACAACTCTACTCAGTAATAATGCCTACTTTGGGAGTCTCTGCTCTAGGACATTAAATGATGAATGTGACTGCTATTTCTTGACTCAGTCTGGTTTTAGACCCTGTCTTACTGGGAAGATATGGGTGTTTGAAGCTCCTGTGTCAGGTACTTTAGGGAGTAAGGTTTCTGGTTCCAGGTTGAGTGTATAGGGGAAAGAGGTCTCACTGTTGTGACTGAACAGCTCTTGCTTTTCAAACAAACTGAGTCCTCCAACACATAATGCTTCGGTTTTGCAGGAGGCAACTCAGGATTGTTAATAGAAGACATAAAGGCAGCATTCTGAATAAATACAAGTCCAGTTCTTTCCACCTTGCTTTTCAAATTAGTCTTGAAATGTCACTTTTCTTCAGTGTTTGAGGTGATCCTTCTTGTGACTGCAGGTAGATTTTGCAAGATATTTTTGTTTAGACATATTTTTACATTACTGTCTCCTCCATCAATCCTTCTGCAGTATCAGGTTTTCTCCTGTATTAAATCCAAGATGTATAAAAATGCCGCAGGTTTCCAGTAAAGGATCTTCTGGTCATAAAATGCTGAAGCTTGTCTATTTTCAGTCAAAGGGTCAAGTTACTCTGTCTCAGCAAATTGCACCAAAAATATTGGCTAGCAGGGAGGGCAATAGTGCAAAATCTACCTCAGCCAACTGTACTGTGTTTGGCCACTGAAAGTTGTAAAATAGATATATTATATAGATTATTGCAAGCCTGAAAAATCTGGTCATCAATACCGGTGACAAGTGCTACTATAATCCAATTACCCAGCCACAGAGTGACAGAGGAGTTGAAGAAGAGTCACATACAAGACTCACTAGAACAAGCAATAACATCTGACACTTGTGAAGGCTTTATGGAAATACTATGATACACCAACAGTCACTGGAATTCAATTTTTAACTTTTTCTCCTGGATCTGTGAAGTACCCAAAGGTCATACTGGTTCGCACTCCCGTTTAACTAACATAAACCAGTCATACTACAAGGTAGCTGAAGAAACGCATTTATCACCTCCTTTAGCTTTTCCATGTTATCCATCACTTTTTCATACATATCATTGGCAGCTTTCAGCTTTTTGCTCCATTCCTCTGGGATTTCTGGGTCACTGGTTCTTGCTTCATTTGCTGACTGGCTAGTTTCCTCATTTTGGCAAGACAAAGCTGATGCCGTAGGATCCAGAAGAGATTTCAGCTGTGTCTGTAAACTGAGATTTTTACCTCTCAGATCTTCCACTTCTTTTTGCAGGGATTCTATTTCATCCTAAAGGTGTCAGAAATTCACAGGAATTAAAATAATGCATGAGATTAATTAAATAATACCGGCAAGATCCCACAGCACTTCAGAAACATGGGTTCTGGTAAGACCAGATCTATGCCTTCACTTACACATATATCTAAGTATGTTTATGTATTGTGCTATAGGCAGGATTTTAATCAACCTGCACACTCAAGCATAGTGAAGGTTTTCGTGAAGGGAATCCCCTGACTACATAAAGGACCCTGAACAAACCAGCGGGCAGACCAAAAGCTTCAAAGCATTCAGCAACATGAATCTATTATTAGGGCGCTCTGTGGGAGGATTTCCTGTATAAAGAGTGTTCTTAAGGTCGTCTTCTGCTGACTCATTTGCTGTTATTTGAGAATGTTTCGCATATCATTCTGAAATATCACATGTTCGGATGCTTGAAAGCCTCAAAATTCAAAATGGACAGAACACTGTCTAGAAGAGGCTGCTCCAGGTATGCTAAAGTAGTAGCATCTTAGGAAAGACTCTCAAAACGCAAAGAACAAAGCTCTTAGCCATATCGTTCTGAAGCCACAGAGAAGCACAAACCTTCAAAAGCCTCTTGTTAAAGGGATAAAAGAAAGAATTTATCCTGAAAACATGTCTTCTACACTGTTCACCAACTTAAATATGTGAGTTGTGCAAGGTCAGATTACTAAAGGAGGCCATATACAGCATTTACATAAATCCCAGGCATATTTGCACGAATAACCAGGCTTCCCCATCACCACTGCCACCAGCAGGAGAACAATATTTTTAAATTCAGGGGTTTTGAAGAGATTTATGTTTCCTACGCCCATCTGTGTAATTTTGGAGTTGATTCAATAGAAAGGCAGGAGAACTCCTTTTCCTGACTCCTCCTTTCATAGAGGATGAAAGAAGTTGAGTTATAGGCAATCTCGTCATAAAAGACAGCCCTTACTTCCCCAGTGTTAAGGACATATACAGTGTTCGTTTCTCCCATTCTCCTCCCTGAGACGGGTTTCCTTACAAAATATGGTATGTCTTCACACTGCTGCTACTAAGGAAACAACAGATGAGAAAACAAACTAAACATATTCCTTATTAACACCTTTACACTTTGTCCCTAAGAGAATATTTTTTCCAGCAAGAAAGTGGAGATAAACTTCCAAGCACTTATTTTCAGGAAACAAAAAAGCAACAATGATAAAAATTAACTTATGCCAGAAGGTTACAGCAGGCAATATTCTTTAAGAAGGAATTTAGTATCCCTGAGCAACAGGGAATTACTTCAGGAAATGTTTGCATTTGTATCGAAGACAAAACAAAAAGCCCCCAGTGCCCAATCTGCATAAAGAAAACCGTCCCATACCACCTAGGGGTGGAATTCCCACAAAACTATATCATTGTCTGTGCCTGCCTACTTATAGCATATAAAGAATAACATCATGTCCTTAGCAAGACCACTTCAAACACCAGCAAATGCTGTCTCATATCTTAGCCAGAAGCCAGATTTTAATGCAGTCGAGTTTCATGTAATTCCAGTATAAACTTTTACTCAAATTAAAAGCAACAGGACTCAATGCAAAAGGACCAGTTGTACGCAGTAATTTAACAGCTGCAGTTCATCTAGAAAGTCACAACACTCCCCATGTCCTTACCTCATATTCTTTGTGGAGCAATTCAAGCCTTGTTTTACGCAGGTGTTTTCTGACTGTTGGGCTAAAGATAGGATCACTTTCACTTGTTCCTCCTGAAGCAGCATAGGATGACAGAAACAGTAGTATTGTTTATTTTTCAGTCAATTCAGTACTACGCATTCGCATTATAGCGCTTTTCATATTATCAACTACAAATACAGGTAACACTGGACCAATCACTGTGGTCAATGGCTCAATGTCCAGCTGGAGACCAGTAATGAGTGGTGTCCCTCAGGGATCAGTGTTGCGACTGGTCTTGCTCAACATCTTTGTCTGTGACATGGACAGTGGGATTGAGTGCACCCTCAGCAAGTTTGCCAATGACACCAATTTGTGTGGTTCAGTTGATACGCTGGAGGGAAGGAATGCCATGCAGAGGGACCTTGATATGCTTGTGAGGTGGGCTGATGCCAACCTTATGAAGTTTAACCATGCCAAGTGCAAGATCCTGCACCTGGGTAGGAGCAATCCCAGGCACAGCTACAGGTTGGGCAGAGAAGAGACTCAGAGCAGCCCTGCAGAGAAGGACTTG
>JANHGB010049552.1:0-11800 GCA_026283785.1 Coracopsis vasa
CTGGCACAGGGTGCCCAGAGAAACTGTGGCTGCCCCATCCCTGGCAGTGTTCAAGGCCAGGTTGGATGGGGCTTGGACCAACCTGCTCTAGCGGAAGGTGTCCCTGCCCGTGGTAGGGGGTTGAAACTGGATGAGCTTTAAGGTCCCTTCCAACCCAAACCATTCTATGATTCTATGAACATGATGCCAACAGGAAACACACCAGGCATGGCACGCTGCAAGTGAACATGGAGACATTACTGTCCAAGGGATCCCACCATAGTGACCATCAGGATATATGGTTTTGCCGGGCTTCCTACAGCTCCACAGTGCAGTACAGACCTGGTTTCCAGATGTAGCTCCTGCAGCTGTGAGAAAAGTCCATCACCTTATCTTTACAGACTCCAGAGCTTCCAGAGGACTGAAATGGCTACTTCTCTTCATAAAATTAATGGCGTGCTTTTTATGGGCTCCAGCTACAGCTGGGAGCCTGATTCGGCTTAGAAGGGACTGTTAATACAATTACCAGGCTGCTTTTACACTGTAAATTCTCACTTGTTTTCTTTGCACTGTTTAGGAGTTTCTCATTTAGCCATGCCCTGGAAATCAGGTGGTTACCGCAGCTGTACCGAAGGTTACACTGGCACTTGCTTTATAAAACCCATATTTTCAAGGTTTATAATAGCAATGAAAGTTCTCCCTTCTCGCCGAAACTTGGCATTGACCCTGCAGCAGAGCACCAAAGAACTGGAAAACCTGGAAGAAAATACACATCCCATGGAGTTTTCAGGCCCAGAGTCTTCAGAGGACAGACTGGGTTTGTAAAGCAGGGAGGGAGGCACTGCTACAGCATCCGCAGCATGGCATGAGTGACCCTCCCAAGCTCCAAAGGGACTTTAACCTCTTGTCCTCCATTGGGAAACAAGTACTACATTAACTTTATTGCAGGCTGATAAACCTCCTAATGCAAATACAGCTATAAATAGTTATTATTAGGTATATCCTACCAATGGAGCTATCTCTTTGCAGGGAAAATAACCTGTACCAATGCAAGCTGTACCAGTGTCAGTCCTCACACTATTACAATTATGCCAACACCATTCTGAATGTGCAGTTACTAAGAAAAATCATCATCCCAGTTTCATCCAGGGTGACCATATTAATATTAGCCAGACTTGAGCAAATGAGCAATGATGGGGGAAAGAGGAAGCACAGCTCAATTTAAGCAGATTTATTTACCACAAGAAAAGCAATCAGGAAACAATTTTCCCTTCCCAGAGGAGTTTGAGATTCCCACGCAGAATCAAATGAAAAGTTAAGTCTCAGAAATCATCAGGTGTTGAAAGACAGGAAAGAGAAGGGAAACTTCACTGCATCCATGAAAAACTGGGAGGATGTTTTGTTTCCATCTTCATGTGGTTTGTTTGTCAAGATGCAACTTCCAGCCAAAACCAGGTCCTTTAAAACCTGTTTCAGAACATGTTGACTCAGTTCATTTTGGAAACAGAACAAGAAGAGAAAAGTCCTTGCAAGGATAAATCCTGGTTAAACGCTTGGGAAACTGGGAATGGTCAGATCTTGCAAGGGAGCAAGGCTGACCTGGAGCCCTAGAGAGATGTGTGCCATTAAAAATGTACGTTCATAGATGACCTGGAAAGGGCGTGAGCAGTGAGGTGGGAAGGTTTGCTGACAATACTGATTTCCAGAGCATCGTGATGACCTACAAAACAATTTTATGATGCAGTGACAGGTAATTAAATGGCAGATAAAATTCAATGCAGGCAAATGTAAAAGGGACTCACCCAGGAGAAAGATATAGTCTCAACTTCCTATGTAAAATGATGGGCTCCTGTATAACGTGGCGGTGAAGAACAGCTTCATTGCTGGCTTTGAGGAGCCACTACTGAGCAAGACATCAGAAAATGAGATCTGAGGCCTCCGTATGGCAACAAGCAACAGCCATCTCTGATCCTTCCCTTGCTATCTTTTCCATCAACATTTTCTTCCTTACTGTGATTTTCCTTCTCATTTACCTCAACCAATCTCTTCTTTCCAAACCAAAGCAATTCCATAGGGATCATTCTAGTAGTTGCACTGAATGCTAAATGAATTAACCATCACCTCTCACTTCCTTTGCTTTGAGCAGACTGGAACAATAGCTCCTTTTTGTACTCCATCTTCCCCCCTGCCATTGCCAACCCAATCAAGGGAAACCCAGCCAGTCTAGCAGGGAATCAGAATGGACCATAAAAAGCCCCTGCCATGGTACTTTTCAGATCAAGGTCCCTACAACAAGAGTATGCTGCCACTGTGTGTCCACTGATGTATTTATAAGCCTTGGGATTTAAACCAGCCTTTGACAGCACTGACAGAGAATGGGGAACAGGGCGGGTATGATCCCCAAGACTTATGAAGGACATTCTTTTCCTGTAGATTGGAATTCCACAGTAGAACTAGTTGAAAGGAGATTGGGACCTTTCCATCTGTTTCAGGGGCATTTATCCCTTAGATATGAGTAAGAAGTGGCTGGTTTGCACAGGCAGTTCCACGATGGAAAGGAGGGTCTTTGTAGGTCATGCTCAAGGCTGGACAGTGAGTTGTGTTGGAACAGCAACAACAGGATCTCTGATCATTCACTGACCAAACTTTTCCTGTCCAAAACTTGGCATCAGTCTGAGTTTCAGTCTGCCCAAAGATCCTTCTCCAATGCATTCTCCATTTGGCTGTTCTGGCTTCCTGCACTGCAGTGAGTTTAGCCCTGGGCCAAGTTCTAATATCATTCACATCTCATCACCCCGATGACGTTCATTCAGGCATCCTGTTAGCCACATCTGTCGACTCTCTTGTGATAAGCCTATTTCTGATCATTGCAGTTACCCTTTATCCACAGCCAAGAAAACGCCTCCAGCAACATCTCCAGCGAGCAAGTCTGGCCCATGGAGGCACGGGGTTGTGTAGTAGCTGGTAAGACAGTTTAGGGCTGGAAGAGACCAGAATGGCACTGCAGAACTCATTTGCAAAGTATCAGGCTGACCACCCTGGATGTAATTATGAGTATCATAGCTTGGTTTTAGAGGAGAAAGACATCTCATCTCTGAAGCCTTCCAACACTGACAAGTATCTGTGCTACCTCCCCATCACTCCTGGCAAGAGACCCAGGTACCTGCAGCCTAGATGAACAGAAGACATTGAAGATGCATTGGTGTGATACCAGAAGCAGCAGCAGATATCACAGAATCATAGAATAGTTAGGGTTGGAAAGGACCTTAAGGTCATCTAGTTCCAACCCCCCTGTGGGAAGCAGAGTACAAGCCAGTCTCATACACTCACATCACTCTCCCTGCTTCCTCTCAGGGCAGGTTCAGGGCTCCTGAAGGACATTCCTCTGCAGATCTGAATGCAGATCTTCCAGGGCTGCTGATTCTCTCCAAGGAATAGATTCCTGACCTGACCTCACTGTACGGCAGAGACCACCATGTGAAATAAAACATGGCTTTTGAAGTTGTGGTTTTATGATCTATGAAATCACCCAGACCTCTTGGGAAAATTAATTCTGGATAGGAAGCTGACCTCTTAGCTTTTAACATATCAGTGAAGCCTTAAGGCTTTTCATTAAGCTTAAATAACATCTGAAAAGCCCTGTTTTGTAGTCTTTCTTAAAAATCCCAAGGAGATCAAGCCTCATGGTAAATTCTGCTTCAAATATCAACTGGAGATACAAGTTCAATAAGCGTAATATCTTAACTGCAGAATGCCAGAGGCAAGTAGTGCTATTCACAGAAGGCTTTTGTAATGGTATTTCACTGTAGTGCCTCTTAAATGTTATGCAACTTATGTTGCCTCTTAAATACTCTTAGAGATTGATTTAATAGCTCCAATTGATTTCAATCATCAAACAAGTGAGGAACTAACAGCCTGGGCCTGCCTAGAGAAAAGCGCCAGATTTTACTCCTCAGAGTCCTCTTTTATCAATCACCAAAGCCCAACTTAGCATCACACGACTCAGGGCCACAAACAGAACCATAAGACGAACCAATAACATGGAGAGGAAGACAAGGGTGCAAGTTGGATGTTGTAGCAGTCATGCAAAGAAGAACTCCTTTAGTCAAAAGGAAAAGCAATGTTTCAGTCCCATCACTTCTTACAGGCAGTGTTTCAGAAGTTGAGAAACTGGAATACAAAGAAACATGAGACCTAACTGCAGAACTGACTAATGCAACAAGTTCATCAAGCTACAGACTCAGCAGGAATCAGGACAATATCGATATTAATATCAAAAACATAAATCACATAAGAACACTCCAGGAGCTATCAAACCCTGCAACCACCTAGCCTTGATTTCTCAGGAACCATAAGGCACTATCCAGTCCCAGGCACAGGACACAGAACTGCATCGGCCTGTGTCCAATCTGTATAGTGAGAAGTTTACTGACAGGCAAGACCAAAAAGAGCATTCCGTGGTCAAGAGACAGAATGTCCAAACACACTCTCCACACCAATATCTAGCACCTCTCCCCCATCTCCAGAAAATGGGTAACATCACTTGGAGAGGAAATATCCAAGCGCTGCCAGTTATAACCCAGCACATCTGTGTTCCAAACATGTGGTTAAATACCACACTGGTACAATCATAACTTCCCTGAAGCCAATGCCAATCTGCCACTGCCCAGCAGTGAATTGAGCTGTACTTCATCATAGTTGGATTAAGGTAGGTGTTGCCCTACATTCCTCAAGCATTTTGCAATTCAAACCCTTTGCCATGAGCAGAAAGTCTTCTATTGACTTCCCTTGTGCCTGAATCAGCCTCTACATCTCCACCTCTGATTGAAGAGGATGGGGGGCAAATCCTTTCTCCTTCCTACTTGAGCCACTTGGTTCACATTAACTATAAAAGCCACATAAGCCTACAAAGGAGTGATTCATAAGGGAAGGCAGAGAAGGAGGAATAGCAGTTCTCATGCGGCTAAGTCTTTATTAGGAGACAGAAGGAGAGGAGGTCTCAGGATTGCCTGGAACATACCCAGCCCTTGCAGGATCCATATATCTTTCAGTATGATGTAACCAAACACACCCATATGCCAGCTGGTTTGTGTAAAGTCTTTCCTATTGCCCTCGAGCCATTCCTCCAGCCCCTGGTATGACACTTTCCCAGCTTGCTGAGCTCACTTCCCTTTGTAAGAAGGAGTTTTGATGAAGTGAAGCAATGGTAACCACATGGGCTCATTCACCCTCACCCAAGTCATCTGCTCCAGCAGGCTTGTGCTCAGGAGATGCAGGATTTCACACACTGGCTCCTAAGGACCCAGAAAAACAACACACACCCAGGATGGAGTGCACCTTGCTGCCTGCATCATGTAATCACAGAACAGTGAGGGTTGGAAAGGACCTTAAGATCACCCAGTTCCAACCCCCTGCCATGTTCCATCTTTATTTCCTCCCCAGAGAAGATCTTCCTGGTCAATTTTCCTTCTGTTTTCATTTGTTGACTCAGCTGCACTCCCAGCCTGAGGCAATGGATCTGGCATGGCAAGACCCTCAATCCTGCAGTTCAGCTGCTCGTAACAGCTGGGATCACTGTGGGGCTGAGGATCATTGGTATATAGGTTCTGGTTTAAGGAGAGAAGAAAGAACATCTCCCTCTACTGCAGGCCAAAACCATCACAACCATGTAACATTGCCATGTTTGGGATTTTCACTTTTCCTCCACCCATCTGTCCCTTAAGGCATCAAAGTTCTTCCCTGTGAGGGTGATGAGGCGCTGGCACAGGGTGCCCAGAGAAGCTGTGGCTGCCCCATCCCTGGCAGTGTTCAAGGCCAAGTTGAACGAAGCTTGGAGCAACCTGCTCTAGTGGAAGGTGTCCCTGCCCATGGCAGGGTGTTGGAACTGGGTGATCTTAAGGTCCTTTCCAACCCAAACCATTCTATGGTTCTATGATAATCAAAAAGTTCCCTTCTTACCTTAAAGATTTCATTGGATCACATGAAAGTTAAATTCTTGATCCCAGCAGCTTGAGTCAGAATACCAGAGTATCCAAACTCTGGAAAATGAGGAGCTTCCTAAGGAGAGTGTGGAGCTCCTGAGTGAGGCAAGAGAAAGTACTAAGCACAGGAGCAGACTCCAGGATACCCCTGCTCTCTCTTTAAAAAGAAGCCACATGGAATCCCATCTGGAGGATGTACATGATCAAGCTTTACTCTTTCACAAGGCAATAGTAGCAGTAATTAGCACTTGCTCAAGGAGATATAGGGGATTCAGATATAAAAAGGCAGGTATCCTGACTGTGGTGTAAGGTACTCAGGTGCTGAGTAACAGTGGAGGCTGTGCTGCCTCTCGGTTGCTGCAGAGCACAAGATGGAGCTGCAGATAGGAGAGTGCTACACTTGTTTACACTCAAGAAACATTGCAGTACAAATGCAAGCACTGTATGGGGTTAGGCATCTCCCAGGTTGAGGAATTGCTGCCAGCATCAGGTTTTTGGGTTGCTTGATTGAATTTAGACACTTACATTCTACCTAAGTAAATTTCTTCGTTAGTCTTTGTTTGCTCTTGACCCACATCGATTAGCTTGCAGCACCACAGGGTTTGATTTTCTAATCCAACCATGCTTAATTATTGATGTAAAATAAGATTTGTTTCTCCCCTCAGATTCTTTTCTAATGCCTTCTTCTTTCTTGCCCTTTAAGGGTGCTCCTGAATTCTCTGCATCTATTTATGAGGGCTTCCCCGCTTCCAGGAGCCTTGAATCCCAGTCTGTCAGCAGGTCGTTAGCATCAAATGTCAGCAGCTGCTTCGTTTCTGACATGCAAATTACCACACAAATGATGTTAGTCTTCCTTTTGGAAAGGAAGAAGCTCACTGTCACACAGTGCAACATGTGGTACCCAGAATTGTGCTCCCAAGGTTTATGCAGCAGCTCCTTTTGTAGCAGGACAACAGTTGTGAGAGCTAAACCATCACATCAGTCATCACTGTTTCCCAAGGAGCTGGTGAATAACCCTGTATCTCATGGTCACTCTAATGTGGGTATGGGGGGGCCTGCTTCTTTCTGCTGCCTTTTAAACCCTTCCATTTTCCTTTACCTACTATCAGAAATACCATGGTGCCCTTCACACCAGACAGAATAACCCAGCAGCGGTAGTGGGTGCTATTATCTTTGTTGAGTATGTCTGGGAAGCGAATTACTCAGTTGATACATGGAGTGGCAATGTCTTGAACTACACAAAGAACATGGAAGCTGGTGTCCTCTCTTGGAATTTTGGAAAGTGCCAATAATGGTAAATAGGAACTCAACTTTTCCAAGGGCCCTGAAACCTTTGTAAGCAGAACAGGATAAACCTTTGAGGGCTTTGATTCATCGGAACACTGGAGTACAGTTCAGTGGCTTCAGGATGTGTTTAGAGTTAAGCATATGTTTGGGCGAATTGTTAACCTCAAGTGTGTGATCAGTTGCTTTGCTGACTCAGGGACGAGACATTCCTTACAGCTTGTTGTTTTCCACTTTGCCATCTGGGAAGAGGCAGCTTGGCAGCACGTGGGCTGTGTGAGACATCAGTGCGTTTCTGAAGGGGTTTTAACAGTCTTGACGTTTTCAGGTTCTCTGAATCAGGGAGTCTTTGTCTCTACAGACCTAACGTGGGTTGAACAACTTCACTGTAGTGTTTGAAAGCCAACTGACTCTGCCACAGCATTGGTCAGGTTATCAGCCGACCTGTACCTAATGAAACCAATCTCATGTTTTAGTGGAACTACTAGAGATGCAGGTGGCAAGCTTTACAGAACGTGTAGGTTTGGGGGGTGAATTGTCTGTTTCAGCTACTTTAGGAAGTCTCTTTAGCACTTGGACAACTGTAAGAGCCCAAGTGTGCCAACACCTGTAATTGCAGAGTCATCTCTCCACTACACCCCTTTTCTGAGCTGGGGAGCACATCCCTATTTATAGGAAATAGATGTGTTACAGGCTGTTAAGACAACTCATTCTCATGCTGCAGCCAGAAGAGTGCATAACACAGACCTGTTACTGCATTTGTGGGTGAAGTGCAAGATACCTTGATCCCTCGGGATTCTCCAAATGATTTTAACTTCCCCAAAATAAGAGGAGTTCACCTGAAAAGTCTCCCATTTGCACACACTCCTCCTCCTCTGATCCCTTTCCAGTTTGCCATGTAACACTCTGGACTTAAAAGCCTTTTCTGTACTGTTGTGCTGCTTTGCATTTTGGATGAATACTTGACAGAAGAAAAAGTGTTGCTTGTAACAAAATGCATTTCTCTATATGGAACTCTTGGCTTTTGGCTTTTTCTTTTCCAGTGACAAAATGTTCCCAGCCTTTGGATTTGGAGCAAGGATACCTCCAGAATACAAAGTAGGTGCATTTATGAGATTTTCTTATTTCCTCCCTTTATGAGACACAAAATAAGCAAGAAATGGTTCAGTGCAGGACAGGGGTTAGGAGGAACAGCTCCTACTGCTTGTTTCCATTCGTCTGGCTTTCTCACCCAGTGATAACCTCACTGAAACCAGAAATCAAGGCTAGACTTGGGTTACATCCAAAATACGTCATGGGCTTGGCGGAGCTTTGTTAATGGATGCTGGTCTGGTAAGAGAGCTTGCCAAGCATATTGTGAAGACTCGTGAGCCCTGCTTTGGCAGAACCCAGTTTTGGAAGATGTGGTTCAGTGAGTGGCCTGGAGTCCATGCTTTGTGCTGGAGATGGGGGCAAATAATTAGCTTGGTGTCTATCATGGGCGCATCCAACTGGAACTGGGTTAGGAATTAAGTCATCTGTGCTATTGTTTAGTCCCTCCCTGTGATACTCTACACAGTCCATAGAAGTAGCTGTCTTCTTAAACTGTATCAACATTTGCATGTTCCTGCTTGGCTCGGCTGCACTCCTGAATTGAAAAATACACCCTCTAAGAGAGTGAAGCCTCATCACGATGCTTTAATGCATCAAAACCAATAAACCTGCAAATCCTGTAGTAATTCAGTCTACACAGGTATCATAAAGTTAATTTAAAGCCAACAGTGGCTGGTGTTTCATGTGGAACACAGCCAAGATGCATAAGAAACATGGAAGAAACTGATACAGTTAAAAGCAACAAACACTGCTCTGAACTTGTCTCCCCTTCTTACCTTCTGCTTTAAACACCAGAGCAGCACTGCAGATCTCAGGCTATTCAAATGTTCTTCTGATGTTTTAAGTCAAAGATATTACAGGTCATACACATCTTTTGTTTTGTTAAATGACAGCAGTGTCACAACTAATAATTCACATCCTCAGATGTAGGTTAAATCATTATAAGAACTCTAAGTTCTGCACCCATCATATGGATTCATCAGCTTTTCATTTTAATACAGAGTGTCTGCTTTTGAGCTTCCAGTCCTCATGAGATGTTCTAACCTGCCCATAGCACATTGGCCTCTGCACTCCAGCAGCTGCTCTTTCATTTCTTCCAGTAACAACACATTGCAAGAGTTGTAGAACTGACTCCCACTGCCAAGGGTTTCTAAGTAACCATGAGAGCCTCCACACAACTTAAGCAGCATAGCTCCCTTAAAGGTCTAAATGAAAGCTGACCAGTGTATGCATGGCAGTAACACAGTGAGGGAAGGCCAGAGGTAAGCAGACTGATAAAAGCAGCAGGCAAAGTGGATTCAGGTCTAATTTATGCCATGTTTGGTCACAAGCTTTAGAAAAATGAGGCCTGTAACTCACTATCCAGCAGGAATCAATACTAACATTGCCATTTAGGATCAGCTGAAAGTCACTGCTTTCAGGCTGACCATAAGCTCTGCATTTTCTTGCCAAGGTTTCCTTGGCATACTACACCACACAGGAGAAAGGTGTCCATCTGCGGTGTTGTCAAACCAATGCCTTGGGTTTATACTGTCTTGAGCTCCTCCTAATAGCCTGGGATGGGTGCTGGAGGATAGTATCAACCTGTGTGTTTAATGAGATTCGGGTCTCATCACATCTCTATACATGCTACAAGAAAAGTGACATTTGCTATGCCAACTATTATTCCCCACGGAAAAATACACACCATTATACATTAGCACTTCAGAACAGTATCAGTATCCACCTCTGCAGGCTCTTTATGAATCTCTTGAGGTTGATCCCCCTGTAAATCATGGTTTTGTACATGCTTGCTACAGACATTCCCATTTCAAGAGCACACCACTGTGTTACGCTGACTTTATTTTCCTTCAGCTCAGCTCCAAATGAAACACCTCAGCTGTTAGCAGAAAACCAGCAGTTTCTTAGTGGCATAAGGAATCTGTGGGAGTGAAGGAAGCAAGAAATGCCATATATAATGCTCATTGTCAGTCTAGAGATCTTTCATCTAATGCTCGGCAATACAATCTTCTTTCTCCAAGCCCTGACAAATACATCACCCTGCTCCTTGATCTAAGTAAACCTCTGAGAGCAATATTCCCCTCTTGAGTTTGTGTCACATGAAACTTGCAGAACATGCTGGTTATTCCACAGAAGTGTCTCCAACCCATCACTTCTTTTCTGCATTGAGAAGTATCTGAGAAGTCTGATGTAAAGTGAAGAGGTGGCAGATAATGCGGACTCAGACACTGCTGCAGAAGTTCACAGTGAAGAGGAGGAAAGAAAGCTGAACCAAACACATATTTCTTAGCTGACAGAACTCGAGGGAACTGAAAAACCACACAGCAGCACAAAACTTCCTGCTCAAATGAAAAGAAAGCTTGAATTGTGACAGCCCCGTGGCAGGTCTATTGCCAGTAACACAGTCTTCTTTCCTAAAGAAGAACTGCAGGTTGACACCTGAGTAGGTACAAAACAACTTGCGGTTTGTTTTAAGACAGTCTTGGTTATTTCTGCATCTTTAATGAAAGCTTCCTTCAGTGCTTATGCTGGGAAGAGCTGCTGGGTTGAACCTCAGTGTGGTTACAGAAAGAGGACAGCATCTTTATGATGCTGCACTGTCTGGTTTGCTGGACAGGTAAGGGACTTGAAAAATGCTGTGGTCTTTCCTGCACTGATTCCTGCACTTTTCCCACACTTTTCTTGCACTGATTTCTGCACTTCCCAGGAGCTTGAGGGCAAAAAAGTATGTGCAAACCAGAAGGATGTGTAACAGACCAAGGGAAAAAAACAGGATTTGTCACCTTATCCAAGCAACTTGAATTTAGACATGAAAACTGGACAGCGTGCTCAGAAATCAAGTAGAAAGGAAAATAAATGGCCAAGCTTTGCCAAGCAGAAATGTCTACAATGTGGTCTTAGCCAGAGATGCAAGCTGTCCGCTTCCAAACTGTTTGATTAATGAGCATTCTGAAAATGATAGATTTTGAGCAATGGTTCTTTAAATGTTAGTGTCTAAGCTCTTGCAAAATATGCAGGCATTCCATATTTCATTTTCAGACTGGCAGTGGCTTAATAGTGTTCAATTTATTCCTAGGTAAGTGCCCAACATTACACATCTCAGCATTTACACTTGTATGCATCTATTGTTCATGGAGTTTTGACAATCTTGACTTAAATTAGTAAGAAAGCATTCCTAAACATGCCTCAGTTTGTCAGATTTTGTCAAGTAGTCCCAGGACCATCACCATGGAGGTTTCTGGAAAGCTGGAGCTATGTGGGACAGGGTGGTTAGTTTAACGGGGCCTATAAGGATGCTGGAGTGGGACTCTTCATTAATGATTGTAGTGACACGATAAGGGGGAACGGGTTTAAACTGAAACAGGGGAAGTTCAGGTTGGATATAACGAAGAAGTTCTTCCCTGTGAGGGTGCTGAGGCGCTGGCACAGGGTGCCCAGAGAAGCTGTGGCTGCCCCATCCCTGG
>JANHGB010049552.1:14535-26378 GCA_026283785.1 Coracopsis vasa
TCCCTGCCCATGGCAGGGGGTTGGAACTGGATGATCTTAAGGTCCTTTCCAACCCAAACCATTCTGTGATTCTATGATTGAACAATCTAGAAGAAAGGATCAGTGATTTTCAGAATTCAGGCATCCATAGTCAGCATTTGCAAAATGAATCAAAAACGTGGTTTCAAAGCAGCTTTTTATTTGAGAAAATGGAAGTTCATTTAGAGTAAAAGGGGTTTAACAAAAATGTGAAGGTCAGAATATGGTCTTAAGTTCCTTTCCAACCCTAACCATTCTATTAGTGTATGATTCTATGATTCTATAACAAGTTTTGATGCAACTTCAATAAAATGCCCTTTCATAGTCCACAACCTTTCCATCTCAAAAATTCTCATGAAGTAGGAAATCCTCTTTTCCCTTCAGCCTTAATTAGAAATCTCTTTAGCAAGGGCCATGCTATGAGACTGAATTTCATTCCGGTTCAATACAAGGCAAGTAAGTTACCTGCTACATTAAATCAGGGTGACTTTTCTACTAACCTGGTCATAAGCACATGGAAGTATGGTTCTGATTCTTGCAAAGGCCTCACGGGTACCATCACATTGACAAACAACTGCCTTTCTGTATGCTGGTGCTTGTCACTGTGTATGTACAGGCAATGGAGGCATTGTACAGTGGCAAAAAGAAACTCTTATAATCTGCCTTAGCACAAGTCTTTTAGAGCGTTTGCTTAGTTGATGTATCCTCAGGAACACTGCTGTCCTCTGCATCATGATGTATCGTAGAGCTACTTATTTTGCTTGTTAAAAGAAATTACCTGAGAAATAGTATGGTTTGGGGGCAGGAAGTTCCAGCATAGCTGTGATTTAATAATCCCACATCCATGATGGTATCTGCTAAATAATTTATCTGGAGTCCTGCAGAGGGAAAAGATTGATACACAGCCAAGTGCAAGTAAGCGTCCTTATAGGGTTTGAGTGGTGTTCTGTGCAGCAACCCAGGTAATGCCAGGCTGATCACTTATAATCACCTCTGCAGCCCTGAATTTCTCTTCCCTTTCCTCTTATGGATTGGTTTTATGGACTGATGTTAAGAGTAGGAGGGCTGAGCAGAGGGTCAGCTACATATCCAAAACTTAGTCCAGGGTCCATGACACAATCAGTTTTGTGAGGACACTTCTTACTGTGAAGCTGACATCCACCACGGTCTGCAGTTCTTTACAAAGTAAAGCAGTCATTCTGTGTTGGCATGACTTTGACATATTCCTGATTTCCTGACTGCTAGATTGATCCATCATTGAAGCCACCCTAGTAGATTATATAGAAACATGCTTCCTGCTGAACAGCCAGGTGTCTTGTTTCCCCTGAGGATTTCCCAGTCTTCAGCATCTCAGATGTTCACACTTCTGCCTCCTTTTCCCCATTAGTTTATCAGTTCTAAGAGTGCACAAGGGCTGTGTCATGTTGGCTTGCCTCAGGTGATGATGTCCTGTTTGGGAACCATCATTGAGCTGCTCAAAGAGCTTCTGTCCTTCACATCACACTTAAGTCTTGTTTAAGTCATGAGTGTTCAGAGAGCATAGGAAACAAGCCAGTACTTCTGCACATTCATTGTGTTTCCTGTCCTGGCTTCAGGATGCATTTGAACACTGTTCTTGGTGCATCAGGATGACGATGTGTGAAGGCCACTTGCTTTGGGTGGATAGCAGCCATTGCTCAGGCAGTATTAATTTCTGGATCATTATGCACACTTACTAGGCTTGGGTTTTCCTTATTGGCCTGAACTGTCAGCTACATTTTCCTTAGATACTGGCCCAGGTGCCATAGCTCAGAACCAGATAAATTGTTTGCATAGCGCAATCCTGAAGGAAGTGTAGCATCAAAAGCATCAAGCCCATGCTTCCACGTGAGATTAAAATACTGTATTCATAGCTCTGGGAAAGAACTGTGATGCTGCTTTAGCTGTAATGTCAAATGCATTTGGAATAAAGACATAAAATCACTGAAGAGGCATGGAAGAATCAGCAACAAACATGCATCGCCATCCTCCTTGCTCTGGGATGCAGCTAATATAAAACACAGAAAGTCTAAAGGAAGAAGCAAGGCTATTGAACAAAAAATCATAGTGAGTGAGAACTCACATAATTGCTCTTGACAGCTGCAACTACCTTTGGTCTGCAGCTGGTTATGAGACTGGCAGATACCAGCTGGGCAGAGCGTACCAAGAGACACACAGAGCAGCCAGACAGAAGGGCTCTGGAGCACCTCTGAAGCGTACCTGATAGCCCTGCTCTTCTGTGACTGCTCAGCAAGGAACACAGGAGGTGACTTCCTGCATTTTCTTTCATTGCCAAGTAGGGTAGCCTGAATGGGCCATGTAAAACCCTCTGTAAGAGGAAACTGATGGCAGGTGTAGACATACCAGTTTCCTGGCTGGGCTGAAGGGGTTGCAGACTCTTCAGTGAGTTTTTGCTTCACTTTCCCATCATGATAGAAGTCCTGCTTCATTTAACCTCTTCGTAAGTAATGCTTTGCTTCACCATGGTGAGCAAAGCCAGCATATGATGAGGAAATTCAATTTCTGTGTGAGAAACTCTCTTTGGCAGCAGTTAGCCAACTAATAAGAGTCAGTCACAGAATGGTTTGGATTGGAAAGGACCTTAAGATCATCCAGTTCCAACCCCCTGACATGGGCAGGGACACCTCACACTAGACCATATCACCCAAGGCTCTGTCCAACGTTTAATGCCTGGAAGCTTGCAAGGTCTCTGGTTTAACACAGAAATAACGTAAAGGGTGTTTAACTGCAAGTCCTCTTGGAATAATTTTTCTTTTCTTTTTCTCTTCTTTGCATTTCTCTGCAGGTCTCTCATGATTTTGCAATCAATTTCAATGAAGACAACCCAGAATGTGCAGGTAACACTCACATAAGGCCGGACTGCTCTATCTTTGCTGTGTGCTAAATGTGCTTGCATTTTTTATTGTATCCCCTAAGTGTTTTTTAAAGACAGCAGCCAGGATTTTCAAAACCTGACGGACTCCAAGCCATTTGGCTTGCCTTTAGAAACCTTAGAAAGTGCCACACATGCATTTCCTGACAAATAGGTTCCTCTGAAAGTACATCATGTTGGACATTCAGCTCTTGCTCTTCCCCAAATCACTAGCAAAGCACTAAAGTAAAGCCGTTGTCTTTTAGATTCATCCCAGGTCTTCAGCTACACCAACAGCAGAGGTTATACAGCTAAGAAGTTGCAAAAGCAGACTCTGCCAGATCAATAGCAGCAGCAGCCTGCTGCAAGCCAGCCCAGCGATGTCCAGCACCAAAGGTCAGGGTAGCAGCTAAGGACTGCTGTTGTAGAAGGAAGCATACTTTCATGACAGTAGATGCAGCAGGAGGCTGCTCTAACACAGTGTAATTGTGTTCTATCCATAATCAATCACTAATCCTCGGTAGTCAGAGGCCAGATTCATGTAGCAGATGCTGCTAGATGTCTTGTATTTGTAAGCATCAGTGAGTGATGCTGTCCTTCTAGAATCCCGCCACAAATCACAACCTTTGTAAAAGACAGTAACAGAACAATAATCTCTAAACAGCCCAACAAATAAACCCAGACTATCACTTACTGAGAGTCTTGGTCAGATGATCACTGCTGTCTAAAACCCACAGGTTGTTATTCTCCCTTATCCTTCTGCTTCCATCCAAACACTGAGATGGGTGCTTCAAAATGCTCTTCCTATTTTCTATCTATTTTCTAGCTGCTTCTTTCAGACTTGTTAGTGACTTTCTTTCAGGCATGGTCAGTGGAATATGTTCAGGATGACAATTAAGATGCCAGGAAATGGAGTGAGGAAAGAAGAGAGGACAAGCAATTCAAGGGAAGGAGACATTAAAAGAACTCAGAGTTCACTCATCCTAAATGCTAGGCCTCTGTTTTCGGTTCAGTGGGCATTTCTGTTTTGTTGTTGCACTTCGATTGTTGGATTGCCCCAGCCGCTGCAGGTCACACACTTGAAATGTAATTTGGCCAAAGTCCTACAGCTGCTTGATGTGTTCACACAGGTTTTTGCATTGCTTATAAGCAGTTAAAAGAAGCAGAAATTACATTTATGTATCTGCAAGTGCATGTATAGCTTGTGAGCCAGCTTGAAGTTGAGGCTTTAGTCACACTGAAGCCACGGGGATGAGGTGGGGAAGCAAAACAGACCTCAGCATTTTGTCTGGACCATCACATTGTAAAATGTGTTAGCTTGAAGGCCTGATCTGTTTAAAACATCTCAGTTAACAATGGTCGGCATTAGGTGCTATGTAATGTTCAAATATAGCTTTGTTTCCCAGTCTAAATGCAGGACATTTAAACTGCATACTTCAGAGAAAAGCCCTAGTAGTCCATACAAAGAACACTTCTTTCATCCTCCCTTTGCTGTCTCTCTTGAGTCCAAGGCTAATTCTTTTATCACACTGACATTGTTGTATAATGGTTTGTATTGATTGAAAAAGCTTTCACATCTCGGTAGCAGGTCAGAGGTTGGACAGACAAACCCCCTGCAAGTAAACAACTTTCTATGCAGACCATACTGTGTATGCAGAATAAAATGTAAGGATGGAAATGAGAGGAGGTTAAAGAAAAAAGGAAGGAGCTGCTCTATGAGTCTTGCCTTGGCTTATGTCACTTCGTATTTAAACTTTACTGGGTTCTTTGCATAAGAGTTAGTTATCTGATAAGTTAACCCATCACCTAGAAGTTGAGTTGTAGGGCTAAGAAGACATAAAAAGATGATTGTAGCACAAAAGGCCGGGGAAGAGATTTTGCAGCAGTGCACATGTATGTGTGAGATATAAAAAGTACTTCTTTGTCCTACATGATACCTTTAATGCACTTCTGGATGAAAGCAAGGAAAGGATACGTACCAGAGAACATTCCCTTATCTTCTGTAGCTTGCTCATCACATGCCTGTCATGGATGTTTGATCAGTTCCTATCACCAGCCATTCTGTGATGTTTTCTAGATGCTCTCACTTTATTAGGTGACACAGGGAGCAGTAACACCAGCGTGTCATGTGGAGAGAGAATGCAAGAGTGAGATGGAGATGAAGTGCTTAGTGACCAAACTATTTTTCCTTGTAATACTTAGCATACCTGCCAGAAAACAAAGAAAAATTGCTGTGGAGCAATTCCTTAAACCAGGAAACAGGGGTTGGGTAGAAAGTATGTGTCTAATTTGCTTTTGAGGAATGAAATCCCTTTCTTTGTGGAAGTAGGGAGCTTTCACTGGCACAAGGTAGTGTGAAGCATCCCTCTACATTGAGTAAGAACTGTGTATAGAATCATAGGATCATTGAGGTTGGAAAATACCTCTAAAATCAACTGTCTAAACCATCTCAACTGCCAAGTCCAGCACTAAACCGTGTCCCTGAGTGCCACATCTGCAAGTCTTTTTAGTACCCCCCGGGATGGTGACTCAACCACTGCCCTGGGCAGCCTGTTCCAATGCTTGACAAACGTTTCAGTGAAGAAATTGTTCCTGATCTCCAGTCTAAACCTCCCCTGGAACAGCTTGAGGCCATTTCCTCTTGTTCTGTTACTTATTACTTTGATGAAGATGACTGGAATTCACAGAATATGGATATCCTCACCTTTCCTCCCCTGGTACAATTTCCATTCTTGAAAATGGTAGTATTTATACCCTTATAGTATAGTATATTAATAGTTTTATACTTCAGATTTAGTCTTTATTGTCTGCAAAAGAAAGTGACAACCTCTAATCAGAACGAATGCTTCTACACATATATGCATTTTACATGCATCTTACACCCACCTATCCATGCATACACTGTATTTCATCAGAGCTGTACAAAGTGGATTCCAATTAAAAATGCAGAGTTGAAGGAATCCAGAGAAAAGTAACCTACAGATTAAGCCACTCACATATCCTGCTGGATTTGGATATATAAGGACAGTAGATATCTCTAAAAGATACTAATCTGAAACAAGAAATTGTTTCTGGAACATGAAGTGAGTTTCATCTTATACCATTTCAATGCATAAGGAAGAAAACTGCAGTGCATCTTGTCATCATCTTGGGGAAGATTTATGAGGCCTTCATGCAAGATCAGTAGGTATACGTAATGAAATCCACAGCAGGTTTAAAATGAGGAGTTAACAGAAGGTCTGGTTTGCAATATATAATTTAGTCACTGGAATTACCAAGGGAAATTT
This sequence comes from Coracopsis vasa, assembly GCA_026283785.1. Taxonomy (NCBI): domain Eukaryota; kingdom Metazoa; phylum Chordata; class Aves; order Psittaciformes; family Psittacidae; genus Coracopsis; species Coracopsis vasa. The sequence goes on from JANHGB010049552.1 coordinate 20,731, forward strand.
TGTAACATTACATTTTAGCCAATGATAGCTATTAATGGGAGCATGTTCTTTTGTCTGTGAGCACTGCAATGGGAAACTATGTTTGTAGCTACCTACAAAGAGAGAAGACTGCGTTCTCCACCATTTTTTTATAGGAGGTTCAGGTTTATTGTTGTAAAGCCATTACAGTTCCCTGTGATTTGTTAGTAACCAGTCTGCACCCATATATCCTCTAAACTTGGTTGAGTAACATTTCATGAGTGAGCTATGCAAGCTCAACCTACCTTAGCCTCTTAGAGATGATTTTCATTCTTCTGCATCCTTCATAAAGCACTTCAGTCTATGACTTTCTTTCCAACTTTAGCACTCTAATCCTTTCGGTCTGGTAAGCTGAGAGTTCTGAATGCAGAGGCAAACCTGCCTCACTTCAAGAAATCCTTCTTAGTGATTGAAAACACCAAATTCCATTCGGTGATCTGTCAAGTGTGTCAGCAGAAGTGTGTTCTCCCTGCTCTGGCTATATATCCTGGAATGAAAAAGCCCAAAATAGCTAGTTCTTCCATCAAAACTTCTTGACTAAAGCTCATTTTTCTGTTGACTGCAAAGCATCCTGCTCTTTCTTCCAAGATTTTACAGCTTTTGGTCATAATCAAATTCTACCTGTGAGCAACAATGCAGATACGCGCTGTGCTCTTTTCTTAGCAAAGGGGAGTCAGGAAAAGCTGTTTGAATTCCTTGACGCCTCTAGGTTGTAAGTACAAAGGGCAGATTTGTTGGTAACTACCACAATAAGCAGAATTGAACTGAAGAGGAAGAGGCAGAAGTGTTGAAGTGTTTCTAATTTGTGCTGCCCTTTTAGCATGAATCTCTTGATCACTTATACCTTGAACTGAGGAGGATGGAGGCTAGGGTACTGCAAGCTGACACCTGAAAATAAGACATTAACAGGAGAAGCATGGTACAATGAATTATATATTACAAACTAGCTTCAAGGCAGCTAGGGACAGCTTCTTGAAAATCACTTGAAGTTGTTAGTCCTTCCTAATTGTGTGATGACTTGAATTTATTCATTAAGAGCCCACCTTTTATTCACACTTTAAACAAGCATGATCTTGATGATGCACTCCACATTTATTTGCCTTTTGTGTGGCTTTTCATGCCAGGAATCCAGGGCGTGGTGGAGGCATATCAGAGCTGCCTTCCCAAGCTGCAGCTGTATGGACCCACAAACATCGCTCCCATCATCCAGAAGGTGGCAAAATCAGCATCAGAGGAGACCAACACCAAGGAGGCCTCGGTAAGGGCATAATGCTGGGTTCACCTTTCTTCTTGTATCATGATGGATCTCTTGCAGGACATCCAAACAGGGCCCTTTCATGGATGTGAATCATGCTTTCATGGATGTGAATCATGCCTTCACAGTTTTCACTAATGGCTTTCACAGCTTGAGCCTGTGTCGGCTGGAGCAGTGTATCTTGCCTTTATGGCTTCGATAGTCACAACTTCAGACTCTTCCCCACTGTTCTGTTTCCTGCTTTTAAAGCTGTAACACACCAAGTTCTTCACTGTGGAAATAAATATGCCACCACTAAGATAACAAAACTTCAGGGACCAAGCCCTAAAAGTGTTGATTGTGCAAAGAGAGGAGTTCAGATGATTCTGTAAACAGATTACCCAATTCCAGGTCTCTTGCAGAGGCTGGACTAAAACCCTTTTGTTCAACTAGGGGATTTTTCCAATCATTCCTTTGAAAACTGCAGTTTTCAAGCTTGCTGTTACTGACGTGGAGTATCATGTGCCTGTTGGAAAGCAGGAGACAAGTCTGTTAGCCTGCATCTGATACAACACCCATGACAGATTTCTTGGCTAAAAGATTGAAGCATAGATCATGTTTTAAATGTACGTCTTTGAAATGCATTAGGCTTCTTTTTCTCCTGCCTGCCAGACAGAATAGGAGAAAGGGAGAATGAGAGAACTGGAAAGAATAGGTGAGTGAGTAGGTCTGAAATGTTTACAAGAGCAGTGCTGTGGGAGTAAAGGATGTAAGGGAGAACTTGCTTACTGCATTATGGAAAATGCCTATGTATAGGAACACGATAAAGCTGTACATGGGCAAGCGTCTCATACGAGGCCTAGAGCTTTCCCTAAGCTTTCTTCATGCGCTGAGCCTTTTTTTAAGTCCTATTAAGGCAGCAGTTCCCAAATATTTCTGTTCATGAGTCTGGGCTTGTGACTGTCATTCCAGTGCTGTTTGCAGGTTCTTGAGAGTATTTAGAGTCCCAGTCCTAAAATGAGGAATTGCTGTGTTTTCATTTCCATGCCCACCTAATGCTGAGGTGGCTCAGTCTGTTCCCAGTGCTGCCTCTGAACTAGTCTGTCATATTGAATAAGTTGTTCCATGTTTCTAAACTTAAGCTTCCCCTCTTTCTGTTGGAAAAACAAATTAATTTATAGCAGTAGTCCTCAAGATGAAGTGTTCTCCCTGTATGTTTTGTTTTATTCGTGGCAGGAGATGAACAGAACACTTGGAGTTTATATAGCTGGGTGTATAATAAATGTTCATTATGTTAAGTGCGTTGGTATTGCTCATACAGAGTGACCAAATTCTAGGAGCTGTTCATTTTTCCTATTAACACACATTTGTTCACTGACTCCAGCTGCCTAACAGTTCATAAAGAACCCATGCAAGAGTCACTCTTCCCCATTACCAAGTGAAGTCCTAGCCCATGGTTGCACTCAGTGGGCTTTGGAGTTTTGGCAAAGAAATTACAAGCTCACAGAATTGCTTGCTCTCCTTTAAAGAATGAGAAAACCTCTCTTAGGGCTCTGCATTAAGTGATTGAAGATGGATATATTCCTCCCTGCACATGCCTTTGCTCTCCCCAGGGACCCCCATACTTGGCATTGGGTGGTGCTTCTCCATAGTGTGGGTCAGCCTTCAGTTTGCAGATGGATGCACCCATCGCACTTGCCTGTTTGCAAAGCTTGTCTACAGAGCGCTGTCATAACCTCCCTGGTAGCTCTGCTACAGGCTTGTAATGCTTCAATACCCCATTCCTCCTGGCCTCCCACTGGTTCCCAAGAGGAAAACAAATGCAGTCAGAAACTGACAGCTTAAGTGGTTGTGCAGCAGATGGAAAATAGGGCTAGTGAGGATCTCTGGATTATTCCAGACTTCCCAGCCAAAGTCCTGACTCTCCCAGGTCTAGCAGCTAGAAACCCCCTTTTCTACACTGTGAAGCCCTTGGCTCGCTCGAGCTCCTGGAAATTACCTGAACTAGAAGTAACCTCCAGAAGACGACAGATTAGTAGCTGAGGAGGTTTGGATTGGAAACAGACGTAACCTTTGAGTCACTATAAGGGCTCTTTCCTATCTAAGAAAGTTCATGAGTGTCTCACCAGCAGCACGGTTATATGGAAGAGGGCAAGCAGCTCTGGAGGATGAACTAACGCTGTACTTTCTCACTTCTTTCCCAACAACTTCAGCAATATTTCATCTTGCTGATCCTGACGGATGGCGTCATCACAGACATGGCTGACACCAGAGAGGCCATTGTCCATGCCTCTCACCTCCCCATGTCAGTCATCATCGTCGGGGTGGGGAACGCTGATTTTAGTGACATGCAGATGCTGGATGGTGATGATGGGATCCTGAGGTCTCCCAAAGGCGAGCCTGTGCTTCGAGACATTGTCCAGTTTGTGCCATTTAGGAACTTCAAACATGTAAGCTGACTTTTCCATCCACTCCACAGAAGGGTGAACGTATATAATATAGAGTGAAATGGTGCCTGGGGCAAGGCCTAATTTTGGATGGGCATGAAGTGTTGAATAAGTCTGTGGCGTTATTTTGTCAGAAATAGAGAGGAATAAAGAATCAAATGTGCTCCACTAGTAAGATGTGGGTTGGAGGGAAGAGATGGGGCAGAATCCATGTGCTTCGTGTGGTACCAGTCATTGCTTCCACTTTCTCCCTGATTTTAGTTTTGTTGCTCTCCCTGAATTATTTTTCCTGGAGTTTCTTTTTCATTCCCTTTGCATCTGTTCTGTCAGGACTCCTGTATTCTGCTCTCCCTCCCTTCGTTTCCATAGGCAGCTGAAATGGCTGTGAACTTGTACTCATTGTGGTCCCTAGGAGGCTGTTTCCTTGTTTGAAATGCAGGTCCCCAAGTTCTCAAAGGCAGGTCTGTCCTCCCACAGGGTTAGGGTTTTTCAGGGCCCTTTTCTTCCATATGGAGGCATGGAGTGGCCCCTGTGTTCCTCAGCAATGCTTATCACATCCCTTTCCCTCTGTTCTTCCATCTTTCTCTCCCTTCCATGCAATTTTATGGTGACAGTGCCACTCAGTCCCCTATCAGCTGGAAGAAAGCATGAGCACTGACCTGCTCGTAACTTGTGATTCTCCTTCATCAGATAATCACAAGTACATAGTGATGCACTGTAGTGTATGGCTGAGGTGTCGAGAGGTGAGTTATTTATGGGCTAGCGCTAGACCTACTTTCAATTAGTTGAAAACACATTTTCTCCCCCTTTCTCTCAGTAGCAGAGATAATATAGATACAGCGATAGGTAATGTATTTGCTACATCAGAAAAGTCAATATCTGTTCTGCAAGTTGGTATTTAGTCTGTTTATTGAGATCTTTCAGCATCTCAGCAAATATCAGTGTAATGGATGAGTGTCCATAACAGTACCCACTTCTGGCTGAAATTCTTTATTGCTATATCCCAAATAATCTCTGAACAAAGTGACATCCACAGCTGATTTGCTTCCTTATCCACAGCACAAAGACCATGCCTTTTGCATCAACCAGTGAAAGAATTTTTCATGGGAGAAATGAGTGTGATGTTTTGATTGAGATTTATTTTCCCTCACAAAGAAAGGCAAATTTAACCCATTAAAAGATTTCTGTCTTATCAGTTCTGATTAAACCCAAGAATTACCATAAATCAGCTTATTGCATTTGACAGCTTTAAGTAAAGGATGTATTTGGTTAAAAATCACATCCTTTTTGTCAATGTACGTTGTGTTTAGTTCTTTCTAGAAAGGATCTTTCTAGACTAGTAGTATAAGGTTTCTAGGTTTTTCTGATAAATCAAGTACTCTGTACACCTAAATCCATACCGCCACTCCTGCTGATGGAAACAGGGGAGAAAAGGTTATTTGTGAGCAATTATTTTTTGTTTTGCTGGAACAGAAAACCAAAATTCATTTGGAGCCAACCCAAACAACATTGGTTTTCAGTACTTCCATTCTCAGGACAGCCTGGAACTTAAAATCTCATCTGTACCCAAAGAGATCAAGAATAACCTATCCAAAAGCTGCCCCTGTGAGAATACTGAAAGGAGGGAGAAGGCAGTTGTAAAAATAACCTACAGAGTGAATCCCCTGTATTTTAGAAGTCTGACTTCAGAGAAGGTTCTGATCCTGCACAGCACTCATAAAGGCAGTTAACACGTTTCAGTTAGTTACAATTATTCACATACCTAAAGCCTCATACCCAGTTCAGTGTTGTACTGGCTCAAGACCCAGTGCAAACAGAAAACTTTATTATAGGTGCTTAATCTGCTAGATGATATAGTGTATCAGGAGTTTAAACCCATCACCCCTTGTCCTATCGCTACAGTCCCTGATGAAGAGTCCCTCTCCAGCATCCTTGTAGCCCCCTTCAGA